>WNHD01008700.1:0-14361 GCA_011057455.1 Ganaspis sp. Gsp50
TTTTGTGTAGGAGAAAAATTAATTCGACTAATCACTTTTGAATAAAACGCAATGCGTCGCTTTACCCCTGCGCAATTAAGCCCCGGTCTCCCCTACATTGTACCAAAGGGCATTATTTTTTTTGTAGCCCGTCAAGTGTAAAATAAAATAAAAAAAAATAAATATACTTCTATGAAAAATTATATTCTGTCAAATTGAAAATGGATTGACTTCAAGTTTTCGTGTACCTATATTTTTCCGTTGCTTTCGGAGCCTGCGATCGATTACGTAACTTCCTACATCTCAATTTTTACGTCCCCTATCACGAATTTTGTCGTAGTATTAAATTTGTTGATGTTACAATAAAGATACAAGATAAAGTAAAAGATGTACGTTAAAGTTTTTCTTTCTTAAGAAAAAAGATCAAAGATTACTCAAGAATGCTCAAACTTTATTGAGTATTCATACTTTCCCAAGGAACACAAAAAAAATATTTGTACAAAAAGTATTTCGAAGTACAAATATTAGTTTTGATCAAAACTTTTAAAGGCACTACTTAAAGTGCCTTTGAGATAAAGTTCTAATTGTTATAAAGCAATAGGATTAAATTTATTATTTATTTTAATAATTACTTTAGATCTGTATTCTTAATTTTCAAAATGCAATACTAAAAAAGTATTATTAAACAAAAGTTGTTTTTATTTTTAGAAAAGTTAAATTGTATTACGATACTTACGCAAAAATGTATTGGAATCAAAACATAATGGCGTCACTTACCTGCAAAAGAAATTTACACTTATTAAAATTCAAAAATGAAAAATGTAGGCGTGCAATTTAAATTAACTCAAGAATTCAAGGTAATTTACGACAGTTTCAAGTAATTGAAAGCAATTGTAAATGGAAGTAATTGAAAGTACTTGAAAACAATTGAAGTAATTGAAAACAATTAAAGTAAATAAAATCAATTGTAAGTAATTCAAGAAAATTAGAGATTGTTCAAAGTAATTCATATAACTTAAGATATTTTGGGATAGTGGAAAGAAATTGAAAGTAATTGAGAGTAATTAATATTAATTAAAATTATAGATCGTTAATTTAGTTAGATTGGTAATATAGATAGTTCAAAATAATTCATATCCCTAATTAAGGTAATTCGGGAAAATTCAAGGTAATTCAATGTGATGAGAGTAATTTAAATTAATTCTGTTTAATTCAAAGTAATTTAAATTAATTGACAGCAATTGAAAATAAATGAATGTAATTGAGGATAGTCGAAATTCATTCATACAATTGAAGTTAAATCAAATTCAATATAAGTCAAAGTAATTCCAAATAATTCCAAAAGATTCTAATTAATTCAAGTTAATTCAAATTAATCAAAGTCATTTAAATATTTCAATTCGTTCAAAATACATCCAAGTAATTTAAAGTAATTTAAAACAATTTAAAATATTGTAAGGTAATTTAAAGTAATTTAAAATTTTTTTAAATGTTTTAAGATAATTTAAAGTAATTTGAAAATTTTTTAAATGTTTTAAGATAATTTAAAGTAACTTAAAAAAATGTAAAGCAATTTAAGGTAATTTAAAGTAATTTAATGTAATTGAAGAAAGATCAAAGTAATTTTTATAATTCAAGTTAATTAGGGATTATTCAATGTAATTTAAAATAATTGAAACTAATAGAAGGTAATTCAGGATAGTTAAAATTAATTTATATTATTCAAGCTAAATGGAGATAATTTAAAATGTTTCAAAGTAATTGAAATTGAGTCTAGGTAATTCACGATAGCTCATAAAGTGATTCAAAATAATTGAAAATAAAGTAATTGAAAATAATTCTAAGCATTTAAAAGTAATTTAAGATAGCTCAAACTAATTTCTATAATTAAAAATAATTTGGGATAAGTAAAAGTAATTAAAAGTAATTGGGAGTATTTCAAATTAATTCGTGATAATTGAAAGTTTAAATTAATTGAAGGTAATAATTGAAATTAATTCAAGGTAATTCAGGATGGTTCAAAGTAATTTAAGATAATTTAGGTTGATACTGTATAATTGAAAGTAGTTCAAAATAATCAAAATAATCCAAAGTAATTCAAAGTAATTCAAAGTAATTCAAAGTAATTCAAAGTAATGAATGGTAATTCAGGACAGTTCAAAGTAATTCATATAATTGAAGTTAATTCATAGTATTTGAAAGTAACTGAAAAAATTGAAGGTAATTAGATATAATTAAAGGTATTTCAATGTAATTCAAGGTAATTTAAAGTAATTCAAGGTATTTCAAGATAGTTCAAAATAATTCGTATAATTGACGTTAATTCAGGAGAATTCAAAGTACTTCGAATTAATTCAAAGTAATCGAAAGTAATTCTAGGTGATTCAAGATAGTTCAAAGCAATTCAAAGTAATTCAAAGTAATTTAAAGTAATTTAAAGTAATTGAAAGTAATTAAGGGTAATTTAGGATAGTTCAAAAATATTCATAAAATTCAAGTTAATTGGGGTTAATTTCCAGTAATTGAAAGTAACTGAAAGTAATTCAAGGTAATTCAAGGCATTTTAATATAGTTCAAAACAATTCATATAATAGAAGTTAATTCTGGAGAATTTAAAGTACTTCGAAGTAATTCAAAGTAATCGATAGTAATTCTAGGTGATTTTTCAAAGCAATTCAAAGTAATTCAAAGTAATCTAAAGTAATTTAAAGTATTGAAGGGTAATTCAGCATAGTTCAAAGTAATTCATGTAATTCAAATTAATTCGGGTTAATTCATAGTAATTGAAAGTAACTGAAAGAAACTGAAGGTAATTCAATATAATTCAAGGTAATTCAATGTAATCCAATGCAATTCAATGTAATTCAATGTAATCCAATGTAATTCAAGGTAATTCAAGGTAATCCAATGTAATTCAAGGTAATTCAAGGTTATTCAAGATATTTCAAGATAGTCCAAAATAATTCACATAATTGAAGTTAATTCAGAAGAATTCAAAGTATTTCGAATTAATTCAAAGTAAACGAAAGTATTTCTGAGTGATTCAAGATTTTTTAAATCAATTCATACAATTCAAGTTAATTTAGGTCAGTTCAACACAAATAGCACCTAATTCACGATTCTTTCGGTCCTCGAAATATCTGCAATTATTTTCGAGCCTAGCGATTTAGTTTGACTTTATTGGAAAATAAAGAGCCCCTCGCTGCAACCTTTAACACCGAAGGGTCAGTGGAGCTGTCTGTCGCAACTTATTGACCTGAAAACGATACATTTCAATGTTTTATCCAAAGGAGGAATCTGTATTATGTGGTCATAGTTGGGAAAAGAAAGAGAGACAATGGTCAAAAAAAGAGAAAAGACTCGAAAGCATGGACACGGAAAGGATGATGGAGACTGTTATGAATGGCTAGGCACTCTGGTACGTGCATATCGGGGGACGATCAATTTCACCAACACGTATCATCGTACAGTGTTCAGTAGGTATCCGAGTTTCTCTGCTATGCTCCATATTTCTCTCCCTTCACTTCCGTTTCACTGGCATCAATTTCCAGCAGAAAAAAAGCTTCTCGTAAAAATCTAAGCACAGGGTGTTACTGACTTCATCATTCAAATGTCTCAAATCTGTCAATTTTGTCAGAAAATATGAGACTTTTCAGCCATCCAAGTTAAATTGTTCAGTAAATCAAAGAAATAAAATTTTTATTCAGCCAATCACATTTTTCTTCACTCGTAACCTCGGGGAAAATTTGATTGTTTTCAAACAAATTGCTTTGCTTTCTCAAAAAGAATATTTCATGGCAATATTTTTGTTTGCTTTTATTTGTGAAGGAAGAAGAGTTCATGGTTCATAAAGATCAGCAGGAAGCATTAGAGATATAATATAAATTAATATTATATTATTATTATATTAAAATATCCGCCACTTACACTTTTCCTTTTCTTTCTTTCTCTTATCCTTTTTTTCTTTTTTCCCTTTTATAATAACTTTTGATGTGCAAAAAGATTAATTTATTGTGACATCTAGTTTTTTTTAAAAAACATTTAATTAAAGTAAACGATAACTATAATCCGAATATATTTATTATGATTTCATTTGGAATAACTTGAATTGAAAATGTTAGAGTAGAAAATTTATTATGAATAATTATAATAATTCTAATTTTTTTTCAATTAAAAATGTTCGAATTTTATGCGTCATGCAATAAAAAGCTATAAGTGCTGAAAACCTTTCACTTCAATTTTCCAAAATAAAATTTCCAACAGATTTCGAAATAGAATTGTTTCCCAAGAGATAACAAGTTATTTCCTGCACGGAAAAGCCATTTTGCAACTTTAAATAAAAAAGTCAATGCGATTTTTCACAACTCGACACTCAATTATTTAAGCGAACGAAGAAAGTTAATAAACTAAAAAACGCAAAAATATTAGACATGAGAGTGAAATTTTAAAATGGCGGACGCAATATAGTTGATAAAAAAATCGGATTAGCCTTCATTTGTTTTATAGAGCTTCTTGATTACAAATTTGACACCCAAGTTTTAAAATTCAAAATGGCGGATGCAATATGGCTGACAAGAAAGCATCATTGCATCAGATTTAATTATAAATATTTTTTTAGGGCTCCTTGGTTACGAACCTGACATCCAAATTTAAAAATTCAAAATGGAGGACTCAATATGGTTGTTAAAAAATGTGTAATTGTATGAGATTTGCCTCTAAATGTTTTCAGGCTTCTTGATTACGAATCTGACATCCAAATTTTAAAATCCAAAATGGCGAATGCAACAAGCGAACGAAGAAATTTGCAATTGATCCGGATTTAGATAAAATTCACTTTCTAAATATTTCTGGCGCCCTTGATTACAAATTTGAGAAGGAAATTTCAAAATTCAAAATGGCGGACACAATATGGTTGACAAAAAGGTGATATTACATCAGATTTACCTCTATTATGTTTTTGGGCTCCTTAATTACGAATCTGACATGAAAATTTCAAAATTCAAAATGGCGAACACACTATGTGAATCAAGAAAAATGTAATTGCTTCGGATTTTAAAAGAAAGAAACTTTCTAAATGTCCTTAGCGCTCTTGATTATAAATCTGACACCCAAATTTTAAAATTCAAAATGGCGGATGCAATGAGCGGACAAAAAAATTTGTAATTGTTCCGGATTAAGATAAAATTCACTTTCTAAATGTTTTTGGCGCTCATGGTTAGGAATCTGACACCTAAATTTCAAAATTCAAAATGGCGGACACAGCGACAAAAGTAAAAGACCAGTTTTAACGTCATTTTGGTGCACAAAAAAAAGATAATTAATCCCCGTCTTTTCAAAGAGAAATGGAAGTAAAAGCACTTTTAAAAAAATTTAATTTCCACGACTTTTGGCTCGTTTATTACTATTCTACAAAGAAAAGGAACTTGACACATTTTCCAGATTTTATGATGCATAAATAAAGAGTGACGTTGGAATACGGTGAGGGAAATAAAAGTGAGAAGACTGAGTAAAAGGGGTGAAAAGAGCATGTATTCGGTGTAAAAGAACCATAAAAATAAATACAAAAGAAGTGAGAGGGAGTGAGAGCCAGAGAGAGTAAGTCTACAAATGGCCTAGACAGTGTGACTATGTTTCTTGCCGCGAGGAATCGTTTTTGGCGAACCTTGGAATGCCAGTAGGCAGACGTACTTTGCAGTAGAGACACGTTACCTACGCTAATTACTCCGATTTAGGGTAATGTTCTTTTTACAACGAAGCTTCGGCATTCTCGCTTTGCCAAAGTTCCCCGAGAAAGAACGAGTCGAATGAACGGCAAAAATAAGAGTAAAAGTATCCAATGGATTTCCGTAACTACAGGGGCGAATTTTTTTTCTTTTTTTTTTGCTCCAAAGCGATAAAAGAGACATGCAAAGAGAAAATATTGTGGGAATAACATTGCTATCACTACAGGGGTTATAACGACATTATCGGAATATTCGAGGACCATAAACCCTCTTCATACCAAATATTACTACTTTCACCAGAATTATTTTCATTTTACTTCCTCGTGTAGAGGAAACATATTTATGATAGCAACGATTTTTTAAAACAATCTCATAATTTCAGAAAATATTTATTTCTAAAAGAATTGTCGCTTTCTACGTATGTGCGTCTCTTTTAAGTGGGTCAACATTTTAGCGAATACCTCGGAAAACATAATAATTATAAACATGATGTATGCAATTTTTTAAAGGAAAATGTATGTCTCGTGTCTGAACTTGGATAAAAAATTGAGAAAGGGGTTTCTGGTATATTTTTAGCACTTGTAGAGCTTATAAATTAAATCTAGATTTTTCGTGAATTTATAACATTGAAACAATTTGTGTTTACAGTAAATAAGATTTAAAACCGGAGAGTAGAAAAAGCAAACATAGTCAGACCAATAAAGTAAAAAATATTTAAACCCAGATAATAGAAACAGCAATTATATCCAGTCAATGCTGTAAAAAAGATTGAAAACCAGTCAGTAGAAAAAGCTGACATAGTCAGACCAAAGCAAGGTTTAAAATTAAACAGTAGATAAAGCAAAAATTATCAGACCCAATAAAGCATTAGCTTGCTTTTTATACTGTCTTATTTTAAACCTTTTTTGCTTCGTTGGTCTGACATTGGCTACTTTTTCTACTGACTATAGTTTTAAATACTTCTTACTGCGTTGGTCTGACTCTGTTTGCCTTTTCTACTGCCTGACTTTAATTTTTCTTGCTGCGTTGGTCTGACTATGCTTGCTATTTCTACTGTCTGACTGTATTTATTTCTTACTACGTTTGGCTGACTATGCTTGTTTTCTCTACTGTCTGGTTTTAAATCTGTCTTATTGCGTTAGTCTGATTATGGTTGCTTTTTCTACTGTCGGACTTCAAATATTTTTTACTGCGTTAGTCTGACTATGCTTGCGTTTTCTACTCTCTGGCTTGAAATCCTTCTTACTGTACTTAATTTTAAAACGCAGATACAAATTGTTAAAAAAAATTGAAACTACTGGAAAATTAGTTGCTCACTTTGTGAACATTTTTCATTCTTGTGGACAAACAATTTTAAAGGTTGAAAATAATGAAACAGTTACATTTAACATAATATTTTGGTAACATATGAAAACATTTTTAATATAATATTTTTTCATGACATTTTAATGCTAAATATACTTTATATAGGTCAATCGATTCGTTTTATAATTTAGAAAATTATTCCCAAAGGAACTATCATTAAAATGTGGTAATTTTAAAAGTTATATAAGTAAATTAAATTTTAAATGTTTCAAATATTAAAAAATTGGCACTCCCTCCATCAATTATTGGTTAAATATATACTTTATATAGGTCAATCGATTCGTTTTTTAATGTAAAAAGTTTTTTCTAAAGAAACTATTACTAAAAAATCAAAATATAAAAAAAATTGAATGATATCTGTTATGAATCAGGTACGCTTTTTTAAAAAAATTGTAGTACATAATAAAGGCCTTCAAAATTTAAAAAAAATGAATTTACACGCTTTCTAGGCTAGTGGGTCATACTTTTATATTTCATTTCTAGAATATCTGTTTTCTACGCTTTTTTAAAAATTCAAAATGTCTCAGATTTCATGTCACGTTTTTTTACACATTGACGTCCAACATTGTAAAGTTATACAGGTTTTTCCAATAGAGAAATAACTGATATTTTTATCGATGTAGCCATTGGAAATTTTTCACAAAGGAAAGACATTAAAAGTGCAAATTTCTTCCAAATAATTTCTCGAAAATTGAATAGATCTATCTCTTCCCTCGAATATTGTACAAAAGTAAAATTTTACATTTTGGTATTCAGACAGAATTTAATAACAATTATTATTAATCATTATTATTGCTTTACAATTATTATTGCTTTACAATTATTAGTGCATTATAATTATAAGTGCATTATAATTATTATTGCATTAAAATTATTATTGCATTATAATTATTATTGCATTGCAATTATTATTGCATTACAATTATTATTGCATTACAATTATTATTGCATTACAATTATTATTGCATTACAATTATTATTGCATTACAATTATTATTGTATTACAATTATTATTGCATTATAATTATTATTGCATTACAATTATTATTGCATTATAATTATTGTTTCATAATAATTATTGTTGCATAAGAATTATTATTGCATTATAATTATTGTTGCATAATAATTATAGCTGCATTTTAGTAATTGCTGCACTAGGACTATTGTAGCAATATAATTATTACACTGTAATTATTATTGTATTATAATAATTGCTGAATTATAATTAGTATGGCATTATAATTGTTACTGCATTATAATTATGATTAATTTAAAATTATGTTTCATTAAATCATTTCTACATTAAAATCATTATTACTTTATAATTTCTTCCTCACAAAATTAAAAATCCCAACTGGCGAACTTATAATACAAAATTGAATAATTCTTAGTCTACGAATAATTAATTTTGAAGTTTTTTAAGATTTATCACTAATTTCCAAATAATGTAATTTATCCAGAACGATTAATCAATTCTGACATTTTTGCAATTAATCAAGAATATTAAATAATTTAATTTATTTAGAACGCTTTTGCAATGAATCACCAATATAAAGTAATTTAATTTACTCAGTACATTTTTCTAATTAATATTATTACATTCAAAGTACATCACTTTTGATTAACTTTTGCAATTTAACAATATACTAAACAATTTAATTATATGCAGATTTTAACAGCTCTGATTGGACCGCACATTCCTGAAAAAGCCACATAAAATAAATTTTTAATATCGAAATATCCATTTTTCATTTAGAATAAATGAGTTATTCCTGTTTTTAATCGAATTCTCTTTTTTACAAAAATATTTGCTTCAGCTTTCGAAAAAAGCTCTTTTCAATTTTAGAAAGAGAATTCTATTTTACTACAAAAACTTGTTACACTTTTCAATCGAAAGGTTTCCCTTTTGTTACAAAAAGACATTTTCCATTCAGAAAAGAAATCGTTTTTCCATTTAACATAATCATATTGCCACAAAAAATATTTTTTTTGTGTGGAATAAATTCGAGAGAGAGAGAAAATAAATCGTTTCATTCAAAATCTTGATTGTTTAAGAAAAATCCTCGAGCCACGGTGGCAATTGAAAATAAAAAAAAAAAGACAGTAGTGTCTCATCATACGAAAAGCACCACTTCTCTTATCTATAACAATTTTTTCCCGTTTATCAACTTCCAAGACTCATTAAAATGCAAATTTCCTCCCCATAATTCCGTCTTATAATCCTGGGAGAAAAAACAAAATTTCATTCTTTCAGCGTTGAGGATTTAAGAGTGAAGCAGACCGGGAGCAGGCACACCACGGGCGAAAGTGAAAAGAGAAGCGAGCTCGAGCTCGAGAAATTCGGTATCTGAGAAAACAGACGCGGGGATGCCTTTAATGCCTAAACCTAGAGGTTCATTGGCATGATTCCTGGGAAAATATGTTTCGGTCCTTCTTCCTCCAGCCCTCTGCTTTTCGAGCCGAGCCGGCTCCTCTTTTTGCCCAGTCCGCACACACTGGGATCAATAATGCACCAACTACTCTCTCCTTCCTTCCTTCTCTTTCCTCTTGAAAACCGTACCAGCACTGCCAACCCAAGCCCCTCGCGCCGCCAACGTCGCAGTCATCCCAGCCACTGCCCCTTCCATGCGGATTTACGCCCCCTCTCCTCAACCCGCTGGTCGAGTGATTGGTGCGCCCAACACCCCCGCGTCTCTCTCTCCTGTCTCCCTAGCACTCGCTAGGCGCTCGGTCGGTACAGCAGAGTCCTAGCACAACTTTCCTAGTCTCTTGGGTGGAAAAGAGAGGCTTGGTGAGAAAAGAGAGGCGCCCAATGTTCCGATAGCCACCCTTCCCTTTTCTTCTCCGCCGATAACCCGACACTCCGCTTTTGGCGAGGCCCTCTTTCCGACTCACGCCACCTTGTGCTCGGATGAAATCTCTGTCTCGCTTTCGTATTGAAAAGCATTTAAAACTTGTCTATTCTCTCCCCACCCCTGCTCTCTGGAGCATCGTTCCAGGCCCGTTGTCTTCTTTCGCTGTTCTCTTCTCTTTCTCGAGCACAGCGTATTTTCTTGGTCTCCACGATCCGGGGAATCCCCTTCTCCCGACAAACCCTACAGCTCGACCGCGCTACTCGGCTCTACTCCTTTTTGCCCCTTTTGAGCGACCCTTCAAATTACTCACCTGCCTCTGTCCTTGTTTCTGTTATCACAATCTCGATTTTCTTTCGGGGCTCTTCATTTCGAGGTCGTTTGTGTTTTCTTTGCGGAAGAAATTCGTTAATAGTGAACTTTGCTTTTGGTTTTATATATTTCTCGGCAGCTGATTCTTCATTCATCATCTTTCGGAGGAGAGACTGTCGTTTGAAGAAGCACTTCATCTTTCAGAAATGCTTAGTGTTGAAAGAAATGCTTAATGTTGAAATAAATGCTTAATCTTTAAAGAAATGCTTAATGTTGAAAGAAGTGCTTCGTTTTAAAGAAACTCTCTCTCTTTAAAGAAACGCTGCATCTTTAAAGAAACGCTCTATCTTTAAAGAAACGCTCTATCTTTAAGGCCGGGTTCCTATGGTTTTTTTTCCAAAAAATCGAAATTTTCTTTTCCGGAAATTGCTAGAAAATACTCTTAGAAATAATATAGAATCAGTCCCGAAGTTCCGCAGGGCCGAAAAGTCGGTATACGAGAGGGGAGAGCGGAGCGCGCCAAGGCAGTTCGTTGATAAAGCCAACGACAGGCGTGTGGATCGAGGTGAACTGGAAACGAGTGATGCATCTAAAGAGCACCGGACTGCAGCAAGGAATGCAAGAATCCTTGAAAATGACGCCTATGAAGACCAGGAAGGAGTTTTGGAAGGATTGGATATGTAAGTCAAATTCACTTTTTTAACGATTTTTCACAAACGAAAACTTTAATCGCTGTTTTCTCGAAACCACGTTTTTTCAACTGAGTGACACTCTTATTTAAAAACTATTGCACTTATCAACATGAACCAAACGACATTTTACTCTTCAAAGGTCTCTCTATGGCCTGAACTAGAACCAAAAAATTCATTGTTATTTAAAAAAGTTATAAACAATTGAAAGTGAAAAAAAAGAGTGAAAAAATTGAAAAGTCCGCCATTTTGTTTTTTTTTTAATAAAAAAATTTGATTCTAGTTCAGTCCATAGCCAATGTGATACAAAATAAGAAACCACTCTGATTTTTGCTTTCAGATAATTTCTTTTCGAGTTATCCTGTCACTCATGGCCGAGAGGGATGTTTTTCAGCAGCCATTTTAAAAGTCGCCATTAAAAAAAAAACAAACTAAATTTTAACTTCTCCATTGCATGTACTTTAAAATATAAGGAGTTCTGTTTCTAAATATTTTTTATATTGTGAGTAACATTTATTTTTAAAAACCTCGAAAACCATAGGAACCTGGCCTTAAAGAAACGCTGCATTTTTAAAGAAACGCTCTATATTTAAAAAAATGTTGCATCTTTAAAGAAACGCTCTATCTTCAAAGAAACGCTGCATCTTTAAAGAAACGCTCTATCTTTAAAGAAACGCTGCATCTTTAAAGAAATGCTGCATCTTTAAAGAAACGCTGCATGTTCAAAGAAACGCTCCATTTTTGAAGAAGCGTTCCATCTTTGAACAAACGCTCCCATCTTTGAAGAAACAATCCTTTAAAGAAACACTTCATTTCGGATTAACTATTGCAGAGAAAAAGCGTGACAAATATTTAGAAAGAACCACTTTCGGCAGCGATTCTCTGAAACTCCATTTTGAAAAAAAAAGAGAAAAATGTTTTCGATTGCTTTAAGACTTTGAAATGGTATCTCATGGTATTAAACAATTTTAATAAATTGTATTTTATAAATTAATAATTTAAAATGTAAAAGAATTGAAATGTAAAAATTAAAATATAAAGAAATTAAAATATAAAATGTAAAAAACTATTTGAGGTGCTGGGATTCGAGCTCTGGACGTTTGTGGTTCTGGTCGGCTGCGTGTCCGCTGAGCCATGGAGACATTGGACGAGCGATTAAAAATAGAAATATAAGAATGTAGCATTAGAATTAAAATTATAAGAAATAAATCAAATAATAAATAATTTATTAAAGAAAATGTTTAATAAATAATCAATAATAATGAGAATGATAAATAAGATGCGTTTATTAAGAAAAATATTATGATTTAAGAATAAAATAAGTTAAAAGATATTATTATTTAATTATATTTATTTTTTTTATTTTTATTATCCCTCTATGTATACCCTTTCGGGTTTTTAACATATTAACCCCACAGTTCTTTTTCTATAAGTTCCCATCCCTTGTCCCCCTAGTTTGCGTCCGTAGCCGACTTTAATTAGAATTACTCGTATTCACCTGGCCCTTTCTGACCAGAGTTAAGGAAAACTACGGAAAACCTTAACTGATTGTGAGTAAAGCCGATTTATCGACAGTTGATTCTTGGATGTATGATTTCGAAGTCTCGAAATATCACACAAACAAGTCCTCAACGTCAAATCTCCCGCTCTAAGTATCTCACGTGTAGGAAAAAACCCATGGCTAACGGGCGCGAACCCTCGATCCGCTACCGCAGAGCCCTAGATATTTTCCAACTGAGCTACTCAGTCGGTTTTATTTAATTATATAATTCTATTATTATTTCACTCGAACGGATTGATAACTTCTTCAAACAAAAAATAATTATTGTGTTATTATTATTAAGAAAAACAATCAACTTTAACAAAATAAATTATATATTCAAGTAGATTAAATTATAAATAATGATAATATAAGTTAAATATTAAGAAATAAAAAATATTAATAAAGTAAAAGAATAACTTTTTTATAAATAAATACTTATAATAATTCAATAAAAAATTTATATAATGTAGATAATAAATAATCTTAAATTTGTTTATTAAAGTGTTTATTAAAGTGTTTACAAAGCTTGGGTGAGTCAATTCGTATGGCACAGGTCATGGCCTTCACTCACTTAAAGAATTTGTAAAAAATATGTTTCTCAGTCCTCCTGTCCAGATTAGGATTTTGCTGTAGAGATTTCCCGAAAATTAATTTAATTTACAAATAATGTTTATTATTATTTGTGAATTTTGAATTTTCTGATTTCTCCAATAATACAAAATAAAAATAACAAAATATTAGCTTAGGGCGTAGCTAAATCCACTGGGACGAAGGACCGTAGGCAGGTCAATTTGAAAATTTAATAATTAATACATTTTATTTATTTGCTTTTAGAAATAATTCAGCCGTTATTGAAAATTTGATTTCTGCTTTTGGAAATTTTCCCAGAACAATTTATTAAAGTGAGCTTGTTTTCTTTTTGGAAATGCTAAATTGTTTACTTGAATCTTGATCCGAAAAGAAATTTTAATTTAAGAATAAACACTTGGTTTCATAAGATTTTTATTCTTTTAATAATTCTATTTCTTTTTATTTTTTTTTATTATTATAAATTATAAGTATTTACATGTTTTTATTTCTAATAATAAGAAATAAAACATACAGAAAAATGCATAATAATTAAACAACTATGGTGTCAATATAATCATAATAATTATTATTATGCGACAAACATACTAAAAAAATTTTTAAATATTTTATAATTTCTTTTTTTTTATGTTTTTTATTTATTTTTTTTTATTTTATAGAAAAAAATTAATTAATTGAAATAAAATATAATAATGTACAAATTTGGTAATTAAATGTTTATAAAGAGAAGATAAATTTAAATGAGAGAAAAGAATTTAAATCTGAAAACAGGTGGCTAAAATTATTTTAATTTCAATGTTTCTATGGATTTAAAGATCCCTATTTAAAGAAAGATTTAAGAAACTAAATGTTTCGGTTCTGAATACTCGGCGACATCTTTTTGTAATTTTTGTTAAAATCAATTTTATTGTAATCTCAGTGAAATTATGTAAGTAGAAATGATTTGGCGATTGTTAAAATTTATAACTGAAGTGCAAGAGTAACTATTATGTTGAATTCGAATTTTTAATTATTTTGTTGTTAAAGTTTCTTTGATAAATGATTGATGTTTTTAAATAGCTTTTTAGAAATATATTTTACTTTTTCTCGCATTTCAAATGAGGAATCTCCCTTAAGGTCATGTCCAAGAACTCGGTCGATAAGTTAGGAATCTACGTTAATTTTTATTTTTTCCTGAAGTTTCTTATTAAAAATAATAATAAGTCAGACAATCATAACGCACTTGAAGGTTTCCTACGATAATTCCCAAAGTTTGAAAGAAATATCTTTTCTAGTTTCGCTGTAAGTAGTGATAAATTAATATGTCGGTA
>WNHD01008701.1:0-12253 GCA_011057455.1 Ganaspis sp. Gsp50
TTAAGTGGAATCAGAAAAAAACAGTTGAAAATCAATATAAGACAGTTGACAATCAATATAAGACAGTTGACAATCAATATAAGACAGTTGACAATCAATATTCGATCTCAACATTTACTTTGAGTTGATTTAACACATTTCGAAAGTTAATGAAAGAATCAATTAGTTTTTTGTGTAAATTTAACTCTTTTTCATGTGTAAAAAATAACACAAAATTTTTAATTGCGTAGTTATTAAAATAATTTGTAAAGACTCTCTCTAAGTTTTTATTTAAACTTTTAAACACAAGTTTCCAATAACAAAACAAGGTTAGAATACTTTTTGTTCGTCACATAAAATAATGTTTTAAATTAATTTAATATTTTAAAGTTTTAAATTTAATGAGAGTTTACTCATCAACACTTTATTCGATTTCAATGAACAATTCAATGTTTTAATTTTATTTTTTTAAAGTTTTCAACTTTTAAATTTCAATTCTTGCAATTTTATTATTTTGCTTTCTCATAAGGAAGCATTGTTTATTATGTTGACACATTTGGTTTGCGTCAATTCATTTCTCGAGTTTCATTGTTTCTTGCTTCCTCAAGAGGAAGCTTTGTTTAAATTATTGATCTTGTGTCTAAACGTTTGTTTTGTATTAATAATTATAATAATAATTTGTAAATTTTTATTCGTAGACTGATTAGTGAGAAAACAGTAGAAGAGAATATCTTAAAGAAAGCGAATCAAAAACGAATGCTCGGCGATTTAGCAATTGAGGGTGGAAACTTCACGACAGCCTACTTTAAGAGCGTAAGTATTTTTTTTGTTGACTGCATTTTTTATTGCAATATTCTTTATTGTTTCGCAAAATGTAATTTTCAAATTCTCATACCTAACCTTATGATTTCTTGCGAAAGCAACCAAATTCTTTTTTGCTTTATTTTTATTATTAATTTTTACTATTATTTTTAACATTATTTCCACCTTTGTTTTTAATATTATTTTTACTACTATTTTTACTACTATTACTATTGATGATGATTATAATTATTTTTATCATTGCTTTATCGAAAGAAAAAAATTAATAATCCGGTCGATTATTTATGGGTATAATAATGATTTGGTGTTTTCCCTTCAACAGACAACAATTCAAGACATCTTCAATGTTGACCAAACGGAAGGCGATGCTTCCACTCGAATGGCAGAAGTTCTTGATCAAACACGTGAACGGGAGAGAATGCTTCAGAAGGAAAGTGCGTCAATGTCACAAGGTTCAGTTGGAGAAGAAAAGGCAGCGATGGGTGCTTTGGAAACGGCTCTTGCTGCCGCTGAAGAAGATCTTGACGTGCAGGCGGCCAAGACCGCAAAGGCCGAGGCAGTGGCCGATTTAGCCGAATTCGATGAAAATATTCCGCTTGACGAACCCGACAAAGACGAAACTCAAATCAGCAAAGCAGAAATTGAAGTTCAAAACTTAGTTTCACAGGTAATTTTTATTTCAATTTGCTCACAACGAGTGATTGTCGTTTCTTTAAGCTCTTTTTTCTTCTTTTTTTCATCGTAATTTTCTTTCAATTTGTTAAAAAAACAAAACAATTTTCTGTTGAATTTATTTTATTTTATTTAACACTTGAATTTGTTGGCTTTTTAAAACAGTTTTGATTTAGAGAATACTATAGAAATTTTATTTTAATATGTTGAAGAAATTTAATGAGCGGAATTGTGGAAAATATAATTGAAACAGGTATAAATGGACTATTTTTTTAAATATTGGAAAATGTGTTTTTTTTTTAAAGTAAAGGAAAAATGTTAAATAATTGTTATTTATCAAGAAATTATGCAAGCAATTTACAAGTGAAGAAAAACATATAAAATGTTAAATAGTATTTATCAAGCAATAATTTATTTGTTTATTTATTTCGCATATAATACAATTTACAAACCATCGAAAAGTTTTATCTATTTTTAAACAAAAATTTATTGTTTCTGTACAATTATTTGAATTTAAAAAAAGTCCGTTTTTTTATTTATTTTTTTTTATTATTTATTTTATTTTGTTTTATTTATTTATTTCTTGGCGCGGTTCAAATTCTTTGAAATTCTTTTAAGTTCTTTTTGTGAAAGCTTTAAAAAAATGAGACAATACATTTAAAAAAATCGGATCGAAAACAATGCTTTCCTATAAGGAAGCAAAAAGTTGTATGTAAAAAAGTATTACTCTTAGTTGTGAATAATAATTGTATGTATTTTTATAAGAGAAAAGAAATATTTTAAAAGAATTAAACAAACTTAAGTTATTAAATGTAACGAAGATCGTATTTTATAGGAATGGAATGGGAAACAAATTTTGCTGGAAAATTGTTTTAGTTTTTGTACACTTTTAGGAAATCGTATCATGAAGTTTGAAACAAATTTTTTCTTTTAATAATTTTTTTTACACTCGCTGACCGACTACAGTGAAAATTATTACTTGTTTTCATTGTTATTTTTTTATCAGCGAGATAGAAAAAGTCTTCATTAAAACTCGTGTGTCCGATATGAGGAAATTTTAGGACACGCGTATCCTGTCTGGAGAAACAATTTTAATAACTACGATCATTTGATTTTAAACTAGAAAAACAATTTGTATTTAAAAAATACCATAAATATAAATTTCTTAATTTTTGTTATATTTTTTTCAGTTTTTTGCCATTATTTTTAAAGAGAAATTTACACAGTCTAAGATTTATAATATTTTAGTCTGTACAATATTTTGTAATGAATTCAGGTTTTTCTTTTGGAAAATTGCATGGATCACTGTTCGACCCCTTTGTTTACCTAATCCCCTTTTTTTCCCCTTATTTTCACCTTTTTTTTTTTAAAGAAAATCCCCTAAAACACATAAAATCAAGTATTTTTCCCCCTTTTCTCCTAGTTTTCAATATTTTTTTTTAATAATTTTTCAAACAATAATACTTCAGACTATACTTAGAAATACTTCAAAATAATTGAAACTACTTCAAAATACTTCAGACTCCATCAAATACTTGAAAGTATTTATAAATACTTCAAATTACTTTAAAATATTTCGAAATACTTTCCAATACTTCAAAATATATTAAAATACTTAAAACTACTTTAATATATTTCCAAATACTTCCCAATAATTCAAAATACTTTCAAAATGCTTTAAAATACCTTAAAATGCTTCAAAATACCTCGAGCTAATTTAAAATACTTCAAACTACTTCAGAATACTCCAAATATTTAAAAATACTTAAAAATATTTAAATGCACGTAAAATTACTTTAAAATACCTCAAACTAATTTAAAATACTTCAGTCTGCTTCAAAATAGTTCAAATTACTTCAAAATATTTAAAAGTACTTAAAATATCTTTAAAATATTTCCAAATACTTCCCAATGATTCAAAATACTTTAAAATGCTTCAAAATACTTAAAATGTCTTTAAAATGTTTATAAATACTTTCCAATATTTAAAAATGTTAAGAAATACTTTAAAATATTTAAAAATACTTAAAATATTTTTAAAAAATTTCCAAATACTTCCCAATGATTCGAAATACTTTAAAATGCTTCAAAATATTTCAAAATACTTAAAATGGCTTTATAATATTTCAAAATACTCCTAATGCTTCGAAATATTTTAAAATACTTCAAAATATGTAAAATGTAAAAAACATTTCAAAACACTTAAAACTATTTTAAAATACATTAGAATACTTCAAAATACATCAGAATACTTCCAAATACTTCAAAATACTTGAAATTACTTTAAAATATTTGCAAGTAATTCCCAATACTTCAAAATATTTAAAAATACTTAAAATTACTTGAAACTTTTTTCCATAAATACCTCCAAATACTTCAAAATATTTTTAAAATCTCGTTTTCAATACTTTAAAATATTTTAAAGTAACTATTTAAAAATACAGTCGAACCTGGATAAGTGAGAGTCCAAGGGACCGAGAATTTTTTCTCACTTATAGAGGTTTCTAAGTTACAGAGGTTGTTTTTCATTTAAATCTCTCACTTATAGAGGTTTCTCACTTATCCAGTTCTCACTTATCCAGGTTCGACTGTATTAGTATTTTGAATATTAAATAAAATATACATATGCAGATTTTAAAATAACAATTTTTAAAAATATTTTAAAAGTATTATGACACTTCAAACTACTTTAAAATCCTACAAATAATTTTGAAAACGCTTCCAAATATTTAAAAATAAGGTAACGGAACCTATACTCGATCGGGTACCAGTAGTCGATCAGTCTGATACAATTTGCTATAAGTCAATTAGTATTTGCTTTTATTTGTTTTGTTGATAATTTTCTTGGTAAAACATAAAATTCAATAACTCTAGAACATTATTATTCATTTATTTAATTTTTTAACTAAATATTTATATAATTTATTTTGACTTTAATTCGTCTGATCGACTATTGGTCCCGCATTGATCGACTATTGGTTCATTGAGTTCCCAGCCATTTTGCCCACTGATCGATTATTGGTCCCCTTAACCTCTAAAAATTATTCTTTTTTGAATTGGAATTTTCAAGTAAAAAACTAAAATAAATCGATTATGCCATTAACACATTTTGAAATATAGAACTTCTTCTGCATAAATAAAGAAACAAAATTCAAAATGAAAGGTTATTGTTCAACATATTGAGTTTTATTTAAAACTTAATTTTAATTTTTCAAGATCTTGATCGACTATTGGTTCCGTTACCTTACTTCGATAATATTTAAAAACATTTGAAAATATTTAAATTCGTTTTAAAATTAAAATTAATGATTGTGAGTGATTCAAATTCTATAGAAAATTATTTTTTCAAAAACCTTCATGATTTCAAAAGTAATTTAAATTCTTACAAAATATTGAAAAATTCATTTTTTTAATGAAAATATGCATTAAAAAATATCATGGAAATTTTTCTATTTTTTTCATGGAAATCATGGAAAACTCGTGGAATTTTGGGGAGAAAAATTCGTAAAAACCCTGCTTTAGAAACATTAAATTATTGTGTACATACATATGAAATATTCGCCTTCAATTACTTTTTCGTTTCACTTAAATATCAGAGAAAAAAATATTTTTGCACATGGAAAATCGGGAAAAATAAAGAAAATATACACTACCGCCGGTAATTGTGCGACCACTGCTTTTTTAAAGATTTAAAAAATCATATATTTTCTAAAATATGTTACTTAAAATTTTTCTTTTTGAGCTCTAATATCTACTTTAAATGCGCAAAAAATGAGCCTTAAACAAAAAGATTTTTTTCATTTTTGAATGAGATATCACAAGAAACGTTGAATTTACCCTGTTTTATTAAGAGTTAAATTACTTCTGAAATAATAAACATTTTTTAATGATTCTGAGCTTATTTTAAAGGTAATTTTACGCACAATAAGAATAAAATCATTTCATTAATGTGCATTTCTTTTTCTTGAATAGGCGATGCTTAAAAATTGAAGTAAAAAAGTGCTAAAAATTCGTATAAATATCTTAACACTTAGAATTGTTCGTAAAAATATATAAATGTATTTTTTATCATAATTTCGTAAAAACATAATAAAATTTCACTGTTATTCATTTGTAAATCTGTTTTTCTGGTAATGAAAAATATTAAAATTTTCCGCACTTTTTTACTGCAACTTTCAAGTATCGTCTATTCAAGAAAAGAAATTCCACATTAATGACATAATTTTATTTTTATTGTTCGTAAGATTGTCTTTAAGATAAGCTTAGGATCTGAAAAAAACGTTTATTATTTCAGGAGTAATTTAACTTTTAATAAAACAGTGCAAATTCGACGTTTTTTGTGATATCTCATTCAAAAATGAAGTAAATCTTCTTGTTTAGGGTTCATTTTTTGCGCATTTATAGTAGCTATTAGGGCCTAAAGTAAAAATTTTACGTAATATGTTTAAAAGAATACATGGTTTTTTAAATCCTTAAGAAAGCAGTGGTTGCACAATTACCGGCGGTAGTGTAACGTCAGTGCAATACATCTTTATGATAAAAGGAAAATTGATAGATAGTAGAAGAGTCGTAGACAAATTTGTTAAACATAGGTTTGTTTTAAGAATAGAAAGAAAAAGTTGTTTGAGGGCATTTTTTGCCAAGTCTAAAAATGTTTGTTTACAAGTCCAAGATATTAATTTGATTTTTCTTTGAATGTTTAGTTAACACCAATAGAAAGATACGCGATGAACTTCATAGAAGAGTCGGAAGGAGCTTTTTCTGCGGCCCAGTTGGCTGCCGCCGAACGTGAACTGGAAGAGCAGAAAAAGGAGTGGGAATTGGATCGACTGCGGGCGCTGCGAGAGGAGGAAGAGAGGCAAATGCGATTGGCCGACGACGACGAGGAAAAACCCCTAACTTACAGTCGCGAGGACGCGGAAAATCAGGTTAATAGTACTACTAATTCTAGGAAACTTATTAATAAGAGATCCCCAGCGGGTAGGAAGAAATCGGGTAGAAGTATGCGTAAAGTCGAAGATTCATCGGACAGTGATACGGAAACAGAGACGGAAACTGAGTCCCAGGAGGAGCTTGTCGAGGACAGTCTTGACGAGGAGTCGAGTCACACTGAAAGTCAGAGTCAGGGCGACGACGAGGAGGAGGAGGAGGAGGACGAGGAGATGGACGCCCAGTCGGAGGGATTCACGAAACGTAAAGGAAATTCGCACAAGTCGCAGAAAAATAAACTCGATTTGAACAGTCCAAGAACCAGATCTCGAGGCAATGTCAAAATCAATCTCTGGACTCTGGACGTGAGTCCAATTCTTCCCGGCTCTATTAAGCAGAAACCGCGGGGCTATTATGCAAAGAAGAGACACGAGGATGGCTTCACTTTGCCGTTGCCTCCCAATGACAAGAAGTGCAGTTTGACGGAGAAGAAATTACTCGAGCAAGATCTCTTGCTCTCGCCGACGCTCAGTTTGGAGAAATTGGAGGATACGAATATTAATTTTGTCACGAAGATTGCTAAGAAAGTGAATGGATTCGAGGATTCGGTGAAATTGGAATCGCCGGTGCATGCCACGAGAGGAAGTAAACATTTTGTGAAAGTGGACGAAGATACGGAGAATTGTGATGTTAATAATGCGGCACAAAATCGAAGAGGGCCTTTTGGGAGACGTGGCAGGCTTTCGGGAGAGAGTTCCAAGGATGCTGAGGAGGGGAAGTATGTCTCGAAAGTTAGGACGAAATTGCAAAATTCGAGCAAGAATTTGTTGCCTCATGTTTTGCTTTCTGCGTGTGCGACTCCGAAATTGAAATGCGTTACGCAGGAGGATAATTTGCGTCGCTCATTGAGTCCGACTGTTGTTAAGACTGAGAAGGTTCAAGGGAAAAAGGAGGAGGTGAGACATAACACGAGGTCTGCTGCGAAGTCGGACTTGAAAGCGGAAAGTGCCAAAGATAGGGACTGCGAAGAGAAGGAGGAAAAAGGAAAGGAAGGAAAAGTGTTAAAAGAAGTTAAAGAAGAAAAAGAAGAAAAAGAAGGAAAAGATGGAAAAGATGGAAAAGATGGAAAAGATGGAAAAGATGGAAAAGATGGAAAAGTGACAAAAGAAGTTAAAGAAGAAAAAGAAGGAATGGAAGAGCAAGAAGGTAAAGAAGGAAAAGTAGCAAAAATAGAAAAAGTAGCAAAAGTAGCAAAAGATGGAAAAGAAGGAATAGAAGGAAAAGAAAGAAGAGAAGAAAATGAAAGTGAAAGTGAAGAAGGAAAGGAAAGTGAAGAAGGAAAAGCAGGAAAAGAAGAGAGTGAAAGTAAAGATGGAAAAGTAGGAAAAGAAGAGAAAGAAAGTAAAGATGGAAAAGTAGGAAGAGAAGAGAAAGAAAGTAAAGATGGAAAAGTAGGAAGAGAAGAGAAAGAAAGTAAAGTAGGAAAAGTAGGAAAAGAAGGAAGAAATGGTGAAGATGACAAAGATTGTAAAGAAGGAAAAAATAATCAACATGACAATGGTGGAAAAAACACTAGAAATTGTAAAGATAGAAAGAACGCTCAAGATATTGAAGATGGGAAAGATAAAAAAGATGCTAAGAATAAAGAAATGAAGGATTCGAAGAAAGAAGGTAACAATTCCAAGGATAACCCGGATAGCAAAAATAATAAAAATAGTAAAAATAGTAAAGAAAGTAAAGATAACGAAGATAGCAAAGAAATTAAAGAAAGTAAAGATAGTAAGGATAGTAAAGAAACTAGCAAAGGAATTAGCAAAGATAATGTCAATAAAAGCAAAAAGGAGACAATCAAAAGGCAACAATCAGACGAAAATTCCGAGAGCGAAATAAAGCCCAAGATTCCCGAAATTTCGAGAATATTGACTCGTAGATCAAAATTGAACGCCGATAATTCCGAAACAGAAGAAAAATCAACTGAAGAACCAAAAAATGTCAAAAATACAGTAAGGAATTCCGAAAAAGGTCCGGAAAGAAGATCTGAAAAAGGTTTGGAAAAAAATTTAGTGAAAAGTTCGGAAAAGAACATCGAAAACAACATCGAAAAGAACGTGGAAAAGAACATCGAAAAGAACGTGGAAAGGAACATCGAAAAGATAGCAGAAAAGAGTACAGAAAAGAGTGCAGAAAAAAATACAGAAAAGAGTGCAGAAAAAAATACAGAAAAGAATGCAGTAAAGAACATGGGAAAGAGTGCAGAAATTAATAAGGAAAAGAAAATAGAGAAAACTACAGAAAAGTATACAATAAAAAGTACGGGAAAGAGTATAGAAATTAATACAGAAAAGAGAATAGAGAAAAATACAGAAAAGAAAATAGAGAAGAATACCGAAAAGAAACCGGAAAAGAGTACAGAAAAGAATGCAGAAAAGAATGCAGAAAAGAATGCAGAAAAAAATGAAGAAAATAATGAAGGAAAGAAAATAGAGAAGAGTACAGTAAAGAAAATAGAGAAGAATACAGTAAAGAAAATAGAGAAGAATACAGAAAAGAAAGCAGAGAAGAATACAGAAAAGAAAGCAGAGATTACAGAAAATAGTACAGAAAAGAATACAGAAAAGAATACAGAAAAGAACAAAGAAAAGAACGAAGAAAAGAAAATAGAGAAGAGTACAGTAAAGAAAATAGAGAAGAATACAGAAAAGAAAGCAGAAATTACAGAAAATAGTACAGAAAAGAATACTGAAAAGAGTGCAGAAAAGAATACTGAAAAGAGTGCAGAAAAGAGTACAGAAAAGAGTACAGAAAAGAGTACAGAAAAGAATTTAGAAAAAAATCCCCGTTTTGAGAAAGTTGCCGAAAATAGTGATCAAATGGGAGAAAAGGTTTCGGAGAAGATTCGAGTGACGAGGTCGGGAGCTTTCCAGATTCCAGCGACGAAAATTGTTGGAACTCAGAAGCCGGAATCGAAGCGGAGACCGGACACGCCTTTGCCGAGTATGAATTTGTTGACGAATCGATCTGGAAGACTGAGAAGAAAGCCCCTCGCTGTAACAGACGAAGATAGTAAATCTGTTTTTGTAGTTCCGAGTATTGTGCCGAAAAAAGCGAAACGAATCGCAGAAAAAAGAGAATCAAGTCCCATGACCAGTAAAAGCCCCCAAATTGATAATAAAAATACTCAGAATGATGCTAAAATTGGCCAAAATGAAAGCAAGAGTGGCCAAAATGAAAGCAAGAGTAGCCAGAATGAAAACAAAAGTAGCCAGAATGAAAACAAAAGTAGCCAGAATGAAAACAAAAGTAGCCAAAATGAAAACAAAAGTAGCCAGAATGAAAACAGAAGCACCCAGAATGAAAACAAAAGCTCGCAGAGTGAAAATAAAAGCACGAGAAATGAAAATGCGACGAGTGAGAATAAAATTGAAAGTATGACTAGACGTCGACCGGATACGCCGCTGCCGGAGACGTTCAAGTTGAAAATAAAAAAGTCCAAGGTGGAGGTTATTTCCTCGTTCGGGACGAGGAGGAAATCGGAGAGTCGACGATCGATTACGGAAGTGGAGTCGAACGGTGTTGAGGCTGAGGAGGACGATAGACCCCAGAGGACGGCCAAGGTGGTGGCGATTTTGACCCTGGATTCGCACTCGAAGAACAAGTGTCAGCCAATTCTCGAAGTGAAGTTGAATAAAGTGAATGTCGAGGATGCGAAAAATGGCGAACATTCCAAAGAACAGGACGATTTCTCGAAAAAGGGCCTGACGAATCCTACCATCTCTTTGAATAGGTGCGAGACTTCGACAATAACGACGAGAGCGTCTGTGAAATTGGACAAGCAGAAAGTTGAGGCGGATAACGAGCCGGAAGTTGAAGCCTCGGGCTCAACGAGGCTTTTGAAGAAAAGAATGAAAAAGGGCAAATTGACTTGCTTGACGAAAACAATCGATGATAAAGAAATTGATGCAATTGCCGATGAAGAGGAAGATAGTAGTAGTGAACCTCCTGTCAAGAGATCGCTTCGTTTTCAAGCTCCTCCTCTTGAAAAGCTCAACAGTTGAGTGTAATAAGTGTTGCTTTAGATGAGATAAATTTATTTTCAAAATGATGACTCTTGTTGTAATATTTAATATATTTTTTAACGGGATTTATTACTGAAAAAGTTGAGTTTCTTGTTTATTCTTCTTCTACTTCTTCTTTTTCTTTTATTTTTGTTTCCAATTGCGCCTGTAAATAACTGAAATTTTCGTTTTGTACTAAGTACAATTTGTAATATTTTTTAATATTGTAAAAAAAGAAGCGTGCAATTTTAACGCGCTTTGTAAATGACGGACTAGATGTACGGTTTAAGTTATAATGGTAATAATAGAGACTCATGACTGTTGTATAGAATCGAAACAAAAAGAATATTCATGTATCTCGTTGATGATTAGAAATACGATAAATGTGGTAGTACGAATTGAAAGAGATGTCACGATAATTGTGGTGAACTGATATGACGCGATTATTGTGGGAATCTTTTTTTTTTTTTAAAAAAAGAAAAGTAGGTGACAATGTCCGGTTAAACGTGTTTTGAGAATGGCACTTGCCTCGATTAATTATTAAGTTGTGTGCCTGTATTTTGTATGATCGAATGAGTCCTTGAAAAGGAAATAAACGAAATATTCCTTGCTATAAAACAATGTGTTTACTTATTTCTTGGTGCGTTTCCAAGTCAGTTCAATCAAAGGTTCAGTTCCGTTTTGGTGTCAAAAGTTGCTCGGTGTGCTTGTTTATATTTGGAAGTAATATATTTTTTGAAAAAAGAAACAAAAAGGAAAAAAGAAAATAAAGAAAATAAAGAAAGAAACGAAAAAAAAAGAAAGAAAAGTAAATTGAAATGCAATTTTTTCATGTCAGTTTGGTGTGGCAAGGCTGTCCGTGGCCGCACAGTATAAGGCTGAAATGCCAAATTTTGTTGACTGTTAATTTTCTTGATTTATAAAGCATGCGTGAGAACTGATCAATACTCACAAAAATGGCACCAAAACACTGCCTTTGCCATTCCAAACTTGGAGACAGCCAAGATATAAGCAGGCACATTAACGAGCCGCGGAAACCGAACTACTTTTTCTCTTCTCTTTGCAGCTAGAAATTTTCAGATTTAAATGACGAGCCTTTGAATGAACGAGGCTTTCCTCTCTTCCTTGTTAATTTATTCTTTCATTGATTCATTGATTTTTTGTTTGATTTTCCAATTTGTGGATTTAAGTAATTTTATCTTTTTCTTTTCAAGTTGTTAGTCCTTTAAATTTTATTAGTTTTTTTGATTCAAAAGTCTTTAATTCAAGGTTTTTTTTTATTTCACTGAAAGTCGTTTTTATGTACTTTTTATCAAGGGTGAAACTAAACTAGAACGACAAAAAACATTGGGTTTTTTTTGCTTATTTGTCGTCTTATAAATTTAAGTGATTAAACATAAATGGATCAGTTTTTTTAAATAGACAATGTTTATTAGTTTATTGAAATCCATGAAGTTTTCTTCGTAAGAAAAGAATTTTTTATATCAGGGTTTTTACAACTATGGAAAACATTATTTCTCATGGAATTTCTCATGGAATCATGGAAATCTCATGGAATTTCCATTTATATCATGGAAATTAATTTTTTATATTTAATTTCTTTACTTTATGATGTTTATTGAGTTTTACCAAAAGTTTATAATACTTTTTTTTTTACAGAAGAATACTTCAAAATATTTCAAAATACTTAAAATTTGATTAAAATATTCCAAATTACTTAAAATTTCATTAAAATATTTCAAATTACATAAAACTAATTTAAAATACTTCAGACTACTTCAAACTACTCCAAAATA
>WNHD01008704.1:0-11722 GCA_011057455.1 Ganaspis sp. Gsp50
CGCCATTTTGAATTTCTAAAAAGTAGGCGCAGATTTGTAATCAGCGACCCCAAAAACCCCCGAGAAACAAGTTTCAAGGAAATTCAGTAATTTTTTAAAGCTTTTTATACTTCGACATGATTGTTTAACTTTAAACACGTTTTTCTCAAAATGACATTTTTCGATGCGGCGCAGGTGATTTAAAAAAATCTATCAAACCGATTGCTTTGATTTTTGAATATGTTATTCTACACAACCATGGCTCTGGTCCGTACTAGAATTATTAAATTTTAATAATAATTTTTTTATTTATTTAACTTTTTGTTCAATAAAAATACACGATTTTTGAATGTTTTTGTTTGCAAGTCCGCCATTTTGTTATTTAATAATGAAAATGTTTTATTCTAGTACGGACTAGAGCCACAAGGATACAGAACAAGAATCAACTTGAATTTTTTGTTTCAGATGACTCCAGCCAGAGAAATCACCTGGGCCAGCCACCTTCTTCCATTTTAAGGCATCAGCCGTTTTATGCAATAAATCCATTATTTACCCTTGGTATTGTTCGAAACTTATTTTTTTTATTGTCTAATGTATAAGAAAAAAGTTGTAAAAATTGCTTGTATGACTTTATTTATTTTACAATTAAAAAAAATTCTTAAAAAAAGCCTTAAAAACAGCTTAGAACATAGGACTACACCCTTATATTGTGATTGCTCATCTGCAAAAAATGCAGCCATTTTGAACTGTAAAGGCGCACTAGCGCCATCAAACTGAACAAGTAGTGGGCGCACTTACGCCATCTAACAGAATCGGCTATCGTCAACCGGAAATTTCGTGCACAGCGGTCGATATTGAGATTATTGACTTAATTATTGAAGAAGATATAATGTTCGACGCGCTTGCGCGAAATTATTAGTTTTTCTAAATTGTGAACAATTATTAGTTTTTCTAAATTGTGAACAAGATACGCATAGTCCGGGAGTCAGCGACATTTTTTGGTCGGTCATTTCCTCTCGCCTTAAAATTCGTAATATAGTTAATGAAGTTGTTTTATGAGACCCCGTCAACGTCAGCTTCCTCATTTCCTAACATCTGAAAATGTCGAAAATGATTGTTAATTTAATATTTTATCTCTTAACTGGGACTTTAAAGGGAGTAAATCTGTCATATACTGCCTTCTAATAGTCTATAATAGCTTACACCCCATTCCTGACGTTCAACATTCATGGCCTAGGCTGACGATTTTTCCACCCACATTATGCTAGCTGACGGTCATATTTCTTTTAATTATAATACAAACTCTCATCTGGTAAATTTTCAAGTGAGAGGAAATCACTGAAATTTTTTTTTCATCTTCATGTAACTTGCTGACGTAGAATCCACCACGAGACAGCAGGCTGACGACATTTTATCATTAATTTATTGTGTCAACTGTCTTTTGAGACATTTGCAGTTGGGAGGAAATGACTAAAAAGATAATTTTTTTTACGTTATTGGGGGGACTATCGCTAATAAACCCACCCACCACAAGGAAGCTGACGTTGATGGGGTCTCATAAAACAACTTTATTAACTATATTAAGAATTTTAAGGCGAGAGGAAATGACCGACCAAAAAATGTTGCTGGCTCCCGGACTAATATCACAATTCTTCCTTTGGAGGGAATAATTGTACCGGATGATAAAAGAATAACGTCAGAGGCAAGAATTACTTTTGTAAAACGAAGATTTCGAATTTAGCAGCTAGATTTTGAATTTGATATTTTTTTGATTTTTTTTTAATTTAGGTGGCCTTGGTGCGGTCATTTCAATCACACGAAAACCACTTTAAGTCAGCTCATTTGCGTCCACAGACGACTTTAATAGGAGTACTCGCATTTGCCTGGACCGCCTGCAATAGGCTTGCTCGCCAGTGGGTAGGAATCTGTGATAAACCTACCCAGAGTGCAACCGGTTACCGACAGTCAGGTTTCAACGGTGCTCGCCGGATAATGTATCGACAGCGCACACTTAGGTTTAACACCCATTCTGAAACTTTTGCTATCATAAGAATTGTTATTATAACTGAATAAGTATCACCGACAGATAAATAACCTTCTATTATGATCGAGAATTACAGTTTAACATTTATAAATTAGCTAATATTCCGATGATAATATAAGATTATACCGACATGCAAAGATAGTTCACCGATCAGATAGATCAGAGCTGCGGAACAGTAACCGTGCAATCTTAGCTGTTGTAATTCAGTTTCCGACTGTTTAGTATATTCTGTCAGAAGTCACTATTCATATTGAGAACCCCTTCGGTCTTCAGAATACTTTTTGCTTTACGTAAAGGTTAATTTCTTACATCGTGAGCATTTTGGAAGTCCTGACAGCTATTGTCGTATAACTTGTTTCTGTAACGATTGTGAAGTGACAAATTGCTTATCAGGAAACATAAACTAAATACAAGTGTCATCGAGAAAGAGGAGCATTATCAACAATAATTCTTCCACTGACTCATTCATCAACTTAATTTTGCCCTTCTCTTGCAGGGAAAGGTAATTGTAAGTAAATTCAATATATTATACTCTCAGAAACACATAAAAACACACATTACACATTTCGCAACTTTCCAAATTGTACTGCTCTCATTTTAATCAATTGTAAACGATTTAAAGACAAAGTTCACTAAATATAAACTAAATTTTAATCAAATCTCTTTTATTTTATTCATACCTTCATATTTTAGCATTTTAGTTTCTCTTTAATCATTTTCAAATCATTAAAACATTATTTTATTATTTTAACGTAAGAAGCTTTTATCAAAGGCGCCCTCCGTAGAAACCAATGATCTTTTATTAAAAATAAATGGGTAAACTTTACCAACTTGACTTAATCGGGTTACCTTACCTACCCTATTGATTTTAACGTTATTTCATAATTTTATAATTAATATTTGACCACGTCAACCGCTAGGGACGTAACATAAACATCCTGAATTAAATGATATCGAGTTTAAATATTTTTCTCCAACGCTTCCTCTAAAAGTGAAACTTTCGAGGTTAAAAACGGTGGCGAAAGTGACATTTTCACCACCGTTTGCAAACCGTGGCGAAAGTAGTCTTGAGAAATTATTTCGCTATTATTTACTACATTTTTTTAAATTAAATAAAAATATAAAGCTTGGTATTTGCGTCATTGTCACGTAAACGATACAATTATGCGTATAACCTCTTTATGCATTAGCGCAAAGAAAAAATTATCCAGAAAATATAATTATCCAGAATTACATTTCCTCGCAAGCGTTGGAGAAAATATTATGTGCAACACGTGGTAAAAAATAATTTCTCTCGAGTGATTCACTCTCGAGAAATCATTCATTTTCACCACTAGTCACACAATGTACTATTTTTTTGGGAATTCTCTTTGGAAATCGATTTAATAAAAAGCAAACTAACCAATTTCTGCACGATGTTGTTTGAGATTGGCTTCCAAGGTTGAAATTTCCTTTTTGACAGCTGCTTGGCCCTTAGGTGCAGTGCTGTTCAAAACACCATCCGCTAATTCCTTTAACTCTTGCAGCATTTCCATTCCTTGATTCTTTCTATCAGATAAAACAGCCAGTGTAGCTAATCTTCTCGAAATTTCGCTTCTCTCTCCAGAAACATCATTACATTCAAGGAGCATCTCATTCTCTAGAGCTAACCAATCATTAAAACCGATGCATTTCAAATTAAACCGGTTATGTTTCTCAGCACAGTCCTCTAAGTTATCTAGTAAATCCCGTGACTTGGAAACTATATTCTGGAAAAGCTGCTTAATAGATTGAAGATAAACGTTTAAGGAAGTATCCTTAGTTTGGTCTACAAGTTGTTGAGCCTTATCACAAACTGATTCAACCAGTGTTTGATGTGACATGATCTCCTGGTGCATGATTTTGTGATTTTGAAGCTGAGCTCTCTTCTCTTCCAATGTTGACTTAAGTTCCGTATGTTGATGCATTGCTTTCTCAACGTCTCGCAACCAAGCAGTTAATTGTTCCTGGGAAATCGAGAATTCAGCAAATTGCATCAGACACTGATCGTACTTCTGGGTCGCGGATTGTAATTCTTCTGAAAATCCATCCCACAGAGTTCTCAAGTTTCTTAACTGCTGGCGGACTATTTCTCGACCTTCTGGTGAAGTATGCGTGTACAACTTTTCCCCTAGGTCGATTATAGATTCAAATTTAGTATTTTCTTTAGTTCTTGTGTCTCCGAGGTTTCGAATAGTCTTCTGACGATTTTGGAGAACTGAAAGATCTCCTACAATTTCACAGTGATTCTTTAATTCTTCTTGAACTTCTTTGATCCAGTTGACGAAATGACCGTACTTTTCATTAAATGCTTTATGTTCCTTCACGAACTGTTCGTAACGAGTGACAGCTTCCTTTACATGATTCCTGATTGCTTGATACTTCGTAGCTTGTTTTGAAACTCTGGTTGCTAGTTCCGATTCAGCTTCAACATTCTGGCTTTTTTCGATTGCTGCATTGAATTCTGGACCCTTTGCTATAATTTCCTCTTCCAGGCTCTTTAATTTGTTCAAATGCGATCTCTTTGATTCTTCAGTACTCTTTAAACTCTGGTCCTTTACCTGAACTTCCATTTGTTTAGTCCAAGCTTCAAGGGCTTCAATTATCTGCTGGAACTCAGACCACTGATCAAATAGGCGGTTCAATTTGTCTCGAGTTGTTTCACACTTGTTCAAGAAATCTAGCCAGATCTTCTTCTGATCCTCAAATGATTTCAAAAGAGCGGGGTGCCCAGTTATAGAAGTCTGTTCTAGAATTATGTTTAGCTGCTGATTGCAATCATCAATTAAACGATCACCTTCATCTTTCTGTTGAAGGGTGTTCTCTATCAAATTAATTTTAGTTTTGGTAGCGTCTCTCTCAACTGATAAATCTCCAAAAATCGGAGTAGTTTCGTTAACAATTAAATTTATCCAGTCCCTCATTTTCTCAAAGGTTTGTAGGTAAGCTTCGTGATTCGCTACATGTTTTTCTGCAACGCTTATCTTACCCTCGATGTCTTCAGCCAGTTTATCATACGTTTCAATAACAGTACTAAGCATGTCACTTGATTCATCATCAGACATGTTACCCACACGTTCTTCTAATTGTTGCAAAATGTTTCTATGAACACTCACATCATGAGCGATTGCTTTATAGGAATGAAGTGCTAGTCTCTTTTCTTGAAGTGTTGGTTGGAGATCTTGCATTTCACTCAATTTAGATTGAGCATCAATAACCCAGCGCTTTACTTGAGTATATTTATCTTCAAAAGATGACCTGTGCATCATATCACTTTCAATCTTTTTATAAGTCGCAGTTGCTCGATCAGCTAATGCATCAACTCTATCTCTAAGATTTCTTAATTCAGTTCTAATAATTTCACGTTGATTTGAATTTATTTTTGAATACAAATTCTCTCCTGCTTCAACTGTTTGATTCAAAATTGCCTGACCCTCTTCTCTCTTATCATTAAAAGTCTTCAATTCCTTTAGTTTGTTCTGATAGAAACTAATGGGTTTGGGTCCAGATATTTCATCAAAGGAATGGAGTTTCTTTTCCGCAGCTGTGAGCCAATCTTCTAACTCCTTTGCACTCGATTTATACTGATCTCTTGTATCCTTAAGTTCTTCCAGTTTTTTCAAATGTTGATTCACGAATTTCTGAATTGTTTGATACCTCGCGTTTAAGTGTCCCACGTACTGACCAACTCTAGATTCAGGACTGACTTTCGTGATCTCGTCTCCCAAGGCAGCTAAATCAGATAATTCCTTTTGGTACTCCAAGACAGTATTTCGTAGTCTGGTGATTTCTTCTATTTTTCCTTCAATCTCTGATGGACTTATCAAAGAGGATCCTTCGACTCTTATTTTGTTTTCCATTTCTTTTAGCCAGGATGTTACGTTTTCAGAAGTAGATTCGTATCGCTGCCACAAAGCGATATTATTCTCCAAAATGTCTTTAATCTTGGCATAATTAGTCTTTAAGATCTCAAGATCATTCGCAACTTTTTCACGTTCTGAATGTAGGTTTGACATCGTATCAATGCTTTCTACAGTTTCTAATAATTTCAGAAAGTTATCGGTGTCAGTTTTTCTAGTTTCGCAATCAGCGATTCCGACAGCTACATCATTTAGGGAAGCCATCTTTACTTCTAGATTGTATTTATCACTGCTTTGTTCAGGTTGACACCAAGCAATCTTCTCCTTATGCACTGTCACCATTCTTTGAAGGGCTCCAAATTTCTCGTGATACAGTTTTGTCAAAAATGCTACCAAGGTTGCATTCACTTTATCCGCATGACTTGCTACTCCGTCTCTCCTCAACTGAAGGGCCTGCAGTTCTTTCGGTAAACTTGATCGGGAAATGGAAGGATAACTAGAAGCCATTTCTGTTAATTTCTCATCAATTTCTGATAGAGAATAGTCACACTTTTCTAATTCTTGTTTCAACTCCTGACATTTGTTGATTCTGTTGAGAATCTTTGTGTTCTCGCCAGTTAGATCATCACACTTGATGATGTCTTCTCGAATTTTAGATATAAGGTCACTTGATTGTTTTAATTCCTGACGAATGCTTTTTTCTTTGTCACTCAAAGTTGTCGTCAACGACTCTAACTTTTCAGCTAATTCTTTTACAAGTTCGAATTGATCATCAAGAAGTTGATTTAGAGAAGTAAGGGTCGAAATGTTTACATTGTTGTTCAGTTTAGTTAATTGTTCAGTCTTTGTAGCGATTCCTTGACGAATCACTTGATATGTTGGCAGTTCTTCGTGATATTTTGCTAATCTAGCTTGACCTGATTCTGCATCTGAAAGGCGTTCGATTGCTGAAGTAATCGCTTCGCTTGTATCACTTAACCATCTTGTCAGTTCGTATTTCGCTTCATCCAATTGCTTCCATATAACGACTTGGGTTTCAAAAATTTGAGATTTCTGCACCACGTTGGAATATGTGTCTTGATATTCTTTTCTGACCGTGGACAAGTCGTTTTCTATAGATTGGACTTTAAAAGAAGGCATTAGAGACGCTTCTTTTAGGATCTGCTGGGCTTTTATCTCCATTTTTTCTAGAAACTGTTTGCCTCTCTTCAAAGTCTCCATTTCTCTTTTGTATTTATCCAAGACAACAGTAGCTTGGGTAATGTCGTTTGGCACTTCTTTGGATGATTGGCACAAAGTTTTCGACTCTTCTATTAGAATACTCAACTTCTCTTTGGATTCTTGGTACTGTCGCCAGTCGTTTTCCATCTCCATGTACTTTCTTTTGTTTTCGTAGAGAAGTTCATTAACTTTTTCCCAATTTGAGTCCACGGATGATAAGACCACTTGAATGTTTGTCATTGCTCTCTGATCTTCTTTCAAGAGATTTTCGCCTTCTCTATGAAGCTGATCTTTCTCAATCACACACTGCTGATGCTGTTGAATCATATCGTTGAGTTTTTCCATCATTGGGGCTAATTTCTCGCAAGTGTCGACACTGTAAGTAACTTCTTGAAGAACGGTCTGAGTGGTGATAATTTCTTCATTTATTTTTTGCTGTAGTTTTCTAAAGTTGTCCCATTTGGTGCCAAGACTTTCTAGTTTGTCTCGCTTTGTAGCTAAATCAGTTCTTAAAGTCAAAGCATTGGCCTCGAGGTTGCTGACCAACATAGACGCTGTTAAGGGATTGCCCTTTTTATCCCGAACACGAACACCTAAATCACTGTCTATCAGTGGGACTTGTTCCTTCCAGGAGTTTATCTTAGATTGTACAGCTTGTAACTCTGACGATATGTTTTCTAAATCAGTGATAGTTGGTTTTCTCGCTTCTGACTGATACTTGCAGTGACTCAGATGAGCACTTGCTTCATTCTGCCAGCTTAAAAGTTCTGCCCACTTCTCTAATCCCTTTTTCTTCTGAAGAAGATCATCTTCCAAAGTTTTATATTTTTCAGCTAATGATGTATAAATATCGTTAAGAGCTGTCGCTTCTTCTGGTGAACTAGAAGCAGTTAGGCTTTTAACTTCGTCATAAATTGCTGTAAAGTTTGGTTGCTTTTCCGAATGCTCTTGCAGGAAAGCATGAACTGCCTGCAAATTGGTATCCACATTGTCGATATCAACATTACTGATTTCGGCAGTGTTTGCTCTTAGTTTACTCATCCAGTTTTCAAAATCACTTATCTTTATCTGGAATTCCTGCCTTGCGAGCAGAGCATCAGAAGTTTTATTTATCTGATGGCGAACAGTATCTGCTAGTTTGTTGACTCGAGCTTTCATTTCTGAAACTCTACTTTTTAAGTTCGTGGCCCCTTCAATTGATAATCCATGGCTGATATGGTCTGAGACTTGTGTGAGGGAAATCAACTGGGCTTGATGATCAGAAATATCTTTATTAAAATCTTTCATTCTAGAAAGCTCCTGCTCTAATTGGCTTATCTCTGGTGTCTGAATGTTGGGTTCAGTGAGTGATGTCTTTTCGCTCTTCTGCAACCAATCATTAAATTGTTTTGCATCCTCTTCAAAGGTCTTCCAAGACGATACCAATTTATCTAGTTTGGTTGTCGTTTGAACTGCAATGTCATGAACTGCATTCCATCGAGTATTTACTGCATCAACCTCATCAGGAGCAGCTCCTTTACCAGCTATTTGCTGACTCTTGTGGGTGAGATCTTGAAGCTGAGGTAGATACTGATCACATCGTTTCTTGAATTCCTTGGCAACCCTAAGCATCTCTGTTGCTTGAATTAAAGTCGTTGGTTTCGCACCTATCATCGCAACTTTAGATTCGGCTTCTTCTACCCAAGGTTTCAGTTTCTGAATGCCAAGTTCGTATTCTTTCCAAGCCTGTAGATTTTGAATAGCCAAATCTCGCTGATCAGCAATACTTTTGTTCAAAGTTTCAACTTGGGTCCGAATCTTCTTTACATTGTCCTTCAATTCCAGAGCTTCTGGGTGTTGATCATTGCTTGGAACAAGGACCATAGATTCTTTCTCAAGAATTTTCAAAGTCTCGATTCTTTCATTGATTTGTTTTTGCAAAATTTCTGTCCTTCGAACCCTCTCTTCAGGAGATGTAGACGAATCGATATTAATGATTGATTGTGGTGCGCTTTGGTAAGTCCAGGTTTTGAAATCACCCAATCTTGTTTGGAAAGTGTTCCATTTGACGTTATACTCTTTAAGCTCAATCACTTTCTTTTCAACCTTCTCCAAAGTGATTTCTAGTTTTTTCTCAGTTTCATGAACCTCTGTTGTTAACTGCGGCTGTCTTTCAACGGAAGTGACTGTACACAAACTTTCTTGAGTTTCTCGCAATTTTCTCAACATCTCCGCTGCATCTTTTCTCAATGTTAACTTCAATTTTTCTTGTCTCTGCAAATCCCCTTGAATTCTAGAAGTATCGTAATAACCTGCCATTCTTACATTTCGTAATTCTTCTTCTGCTTGGGAAATAAGTTTTAGAATCTCTCGTTTTTGTTCATCGTAAGCGTTCCACAATTTCTCGGAAAGCTTTAAATTCTTTAGAGCTTCCATGCTTTGTCCGTAAGTATCATTCCAACTGGACTCTAATTGCTGAACTTCTGAAGAGATAAATGTTGGAGCATGCTGGTCCTTCAGAAGATCTTTTCCACGTTGTAACATGCTAACAATATTTGCTCTCTGCTGCTCCAGTTGGCTGATGCGAGTCTCTTGATGCTTCACTGCATCCTTGACCTTTTCTGGAGTCTCAATGGTCACTGGAACTGTCGATTGATCTCTAACTTTGCGCAAGAGTGTGCAGACTTCACGAATTTCTTTCCGGTATGTATAACTCTTTGAGTAAATTTCCGTCTTTGTCATCGTGATTTCAATGGTTGGTATCAAATTCTTGTAGCGAGTTATTAGCTGCTCTAGGTGCTTCTGTTCTATAATTGCCTCATGATCAGATCGATTGGAAGTCAAGCTGTCCAGGGTTTGAACCAACCACTTCATCGCCTCTCGTTGATTGTCAGCTTCTCGACAAACATTCTGCGAAAAACGTATTAAGATTTAGATTATCAAAAATTAAAAATTGTATCAGAAAATCAAAATACACGTGGAAAATTAAAAAACTTCAAATCATCCTGATATTTACCGTCAATGTTTGTAGCTGTCCATTGAAGCAAAACACAAAAATTTTACCTGTTTGATTTTGTTCTCATATGTAAATTAAATAGATGCTAATTTCTAACCTGGAAAACTGTCTTCTCCTTTTCGAATTCTTCAACAGAGGTAACTTCTTGCAGGATTGATCTCAAAGTGCCGTCAACTTGATCCATCCACCGGACCATTTCATTGAACCTTGAAAAATAAATGTTAATTATGTGATAAGAGTTATAATTAATTTAAATAACTAATAACTAATCACGCTAAAATTCTAACCAAATTCCGAAAGGAAGATTCATCCCAAGACCAAATCATTTTAGTCTAAACAATGCGGATACACAATTAATGAAAAGATGCAAGTTTGATAATCACCACATTCCAATTCTAGGCACCTCGTCATCCCTCTGGGATACTGCCTCCATCCCCGTCATTTTCGTGGGAAATCTACACCTAAAAGAATCGTCAAAAAACGCCTAATTTCGGAAGCAATCGATAGGTCTTGCGCATCTCATTAATAGGCGAATTTTTAAACCGTCGACTGGAACCTTGCGCTGACAACGAACGAACAAATAAATCAACAATATGCTGTAATGACTAGAAAAAATTCTAAATACTAAATTCTAATTTCACAACAACCTTGACCAGACTACTAGTAATTTAGTGGTGGTCCAAATTAATAGGCAACGCTGACCATTTCTCTCATCGTCCCTAAACGCTGCCCGGTAGTCCCTCTTCTTTCTTCATCAATCAGAGAAAAATAACCACATCTGACACTAATCGGTCTACAATAACTAATTTACTTTGTGACAGGTTAATTTTGGGGTGTCTCTTGATTTCCAATTTTGTTTTATATTTTAATTATTTGAGCATTTAAGTTGAGGGAGAATCAAGAGGCACTAAAGTCGACTGGGTCCTGTCCTGGACGACTGAGTGGGGTCAGCGCTTGCGCATTCGTTTGATCACCGAAGGCGCCGGCCGGGACGCTAATTCAGTCATTCAGTCATTCCTGGATTGCACGTGGTATTAATTACTTAATTTTGTATTGAGTGAAAAGGAATTGTCGACCTGTGTGACGAAATTTGGAACGGCCGTTCAGCGTGTGCGTTTTGTTTAATCTAATGTCTAACGGGGCGACTTCTGTAAGTAGAATTTTAATAGCAACTGATTAAATCTCGCCATATTACAGTAAATTGTTTAATTACTTGGCTCAACCCATTTTACCCTCCTTTGAGAGAGTCATTTTATTGAAAAAATTTTAGAATAAATATGTCGACCTTCAGTGAACAGGCGCTCAACAAACTTAACTAAAGATCCTATGAATTTAATATTTTGGACCCTCGGCAGCCATTTTGAGCCTGGCCGCGCCGGTGAATAATTTCTTTTAACTTTAAAGTAGGATAAATAGTAAAAAAAGAACCGGTTTCAACTTAAATTCACTCAACATGCTAATGAATCTATTCCTGCTGGTTTTCAACTGAATTTGGTCCATACCGACTTGAGCTAACGTTAGAGAGAGAAAAGCATAGTCAGCTCGTCTTAAGGTAAAGTCCCCATGTAGAGGAATAAGGCAGTCGACGTCCCTATCGATATATAT
>WNHD01008707.1:0-14672 GCA_011057455.1 Ganaspis sp. Gsp50
TGCTGTTCATCCTTAAAATACAACTGTCGAGAAAATAATGTGACAATTATTCACTGTCGTGAAAATTATATATATTCGTTAATATTAACGATATTCACAATATTTGCTCAAAGTTCCAAGTCATTTGTAATTAACACATTTTTTGCGAATTTTTAAAAACAGAACATATAATACGAAGTATAAATACAATTTTCGAAAAATGCATCGAAAAATAAACAGTTATTCACGTAGTTCTCAGGTGCCCTTGCTAGAATTCACACTTGCTTGAACAAATGTACTTGCTCTTGTCTTCTTCAAACAAAAATGGAGAAGCAGGTCGCACATCTCGAGAGCTTCTCATAGGTGCTGTTTTCGCACACGCGAGTGCTACTGGAGCTCGTTACTACCTGCTTGAAACAAAAAGAGAAAAACGAGTTAATTCTCGAGACATTATTACGAATAGTATCATTTTTTATTTGCAAAATTTTGTAAACTTTATTAAAATTGTAAACTACTTTATTTGTAAAAACAATTTTCTAAACTCTCTTTCAAATATGTTTTCATCATTATGATTATAATCATTCTTGTTATCATTGCTATCATTGTTATCATTGTTATCATTGTTATCATTATTGTTATCATTGTTATCATTGTTATCATTGTTATCATTATCGTTATCATTATGATTCATAAAAATCATAATTTAATACTCATCGATATTAGAATACCCGCATTTGTTCATGCTACTTTATTTTGCCTAACATTACATTCAATGTAAGCTTATTTGACTCGTGAAATTTCAAGAGATTTACGTAGTTTAATAAGTTTTCACGAACAATGGGGAGAAAATTCTTCAATTTTCATCAAATTTCCAGGCTTTTGTGAAGAATATTATTGCGGACACTGGTGTCTTTGAAAGGACATTCTCAAGGAAGGAAAAAACGTGCGATGGCGTCAGTCTGGTGATAATAGGCTGACTGTCGAAGCGTCAATATTGAACTAAAAGACTGATCGTTGCGTCTGTACATATATACATTGAAGGCAAATGTTTTTAGAATGACATCGGTCAGCGATAAAACGAGATTTTATCATTTAGTTTATAAATGCTCAATATTGATGACACTGCCATAAACTCTGTGACTAAAGTTCCATTTCATTACAAAGCAAACATTCATTCGCTAAATCTGAATCAAAAGTCTGATAATTTGTAGCCAAAGCTGAGGTACCAGTTCAATGGATAAAATTCTATTATGATAATCAATGAAATTCTACTTAGAATACTTAGAATACTTTTATTATACTTTATTTTACTTTTATTTTACTTTATTAAGTTTTAGTCAAATTTTATAGCTATTGGCAATAGAACTTTACTACAATTAGTTATACAATACAATAGAACTACTACTATAGTAGTTCAGTTTATTTATTTTTTATTTATATCTAAATTTGTAAAGCGTACGAAAACTTACAACATTATTTACAACAAGAGTTTAATTTATTTCTACACTTTTTTTATTTTTCCATTAATTTCTGTAGATTTTACAAAACTTTTTTATATATAGGTACATCATATAAAATAAATTTTATTAATTAATATATCCAGGAAAGTACAAGAAAATCCAGCGCAAGAAAGTTTTGTAAAATTCAATAAACGGTTTCTTTTCGTGTTTGTTTGCCACCATTTGAAAAGTGGGAAAAAGTACATTATGAATTTATAAGTGTAAACCAGTCATTTGGCATAAACGTTTTTTCAAAACATTTCAAGACTTTGAATACATTTTTTATAAACGAACTTCTGAGTTTTTACTTTGAATATTAAATTTACTCAATATGTTAAAATTTTAAATGTAATTGAGTCTTGAATTTATCATTGCATTGATTTATTGATCATGAGAATAGCATGTTGAAACTATTTGACTAACATTATACTTTTATTTCTCGAAGAACAAATTTTATTTATTTTGAACTTCCACACAAAATTTGTAGAATTTTCATTGATATAAATTGATAAAAATTTCTACTGAAATGGTATACAAAATTACACTGGTGATGTGAATTAGTAGAAATTTTGACTGATTTAAATTGGCAGAAATTTTCATTGATTTAAATTATCAGCAATTGTCATTGATTTAAATTAGCAGAAATTTTCATTGATTTAAATTAGCAGAAGTTTTCATTGATTTGAATTAGTAGACATTTTCACTGAAATTAACAAAAATTTCGATTAATTTCAATTATATTGGTCGACTTTCAACTAATACAGATTATGGAGAAACAATTTTGCCAACTCATACTTTTTTTTGTTTCACGTGATTTACGGATGGCCAGTGCCCCTATCGATGAGAACAGGAGGACCCAAAGCTGATATGGCTGTTTTACAACATGTATGATTTTATCTCGTGTAATCTCGACTATATTTGAAGTCTGAATACAGGTTATAATTTGGATCACCTTAGACGAAAGTCGGTCCTACTGAGTATACGATATGTATTTTTGTGTGGGTAACGATATCCATATATGTAAAGCAAGAAAGAAAGAATCGTATAGGGACGAAAGAGACAGATCCAAGATTATGGGAGAAAAGGGGGGAATCCACCACATAGTTTCACCTATAGCAGCAGCGATCGATACCACCCGCCGGTATAGAACACCAATACCATATTTCAAAGAACCAAATTGAAAATTAACGACGACAAAAAATTATCTCTCTGTCAAAACAGAGGAGAAAAACAATCGGAATCAGAATAAATGTGTGTGTGTCTTGAACAGACACACATTTTTTATTTATTTTTACACAGATTTTATTTATTTTTAGTGTAATACACGTTTATTTATTTCTGATAAAAATGAAATATAAACTACTAAATAGATCATTTTTTTATATGAATAATTTTTTTATAAATAGAACTATTCTTTTATAAATAGAACTATTTTTTTATAAATAGAACTATTTTTTTATAAATAGAACTATTTTTTTATAAATAGAACTATTTTTTTATAAATAGAACTATTTTTTTATAAATTCTTTTAAATACTATAATCACCTTGTAGTTATTAAACTTCCGTCAGTAAAACGGGTCTATGACAGTTCAACTAAAAATAAGTTATAAACATCCTTATTGATTAAAAATAAGTTATGATACAGAAAAAAAACAAAGTTTCCTCCGGGAGGAAGCAAAACTGCTATTTTTAAAATGACTTATTTTTCATTCCTGAAACTAATCCACTTTGTTGATAATTCCAAGTCTATTATAAAAATAATTGTATAATCGGGTTCAGCGCTCATTATCTATTTCAGACATAAATTGGAATCCTTTTGTATAGCTTTTATTGATCAGCTTCTGTCACTGACATTTTCTACTACTGATATAGAATAACTTATATAATTATATAAGGTATTAACAACTATTATAGTTTATACATCAATGCACAGTATGCAGAAAATAAATATTAATGGACAATACCAAAAATTAACATCTTTCAATTAACAATCCAAATTAACATCAACCAAGATATTATAATAAAAAAAATTATAAAACTGCTTTTATATTACGTAAACATATATACTTTAATAATATCTTACTCTCTAAATTTGAATCAGCGAAACTTCGCTGATTCTCAGCTATAAGTGCATCACTGATTGAAATCAGCGTATTTTCGCTGTTTTGAAATAGTGATACACTTATGAGGAGAAAAGAAAAGAAATGTAAATTGTTCACAAAATCACTTGCGTTAAAAACAAATTGAAATTAAGATGAAGTGCAAACAGAGAGAGTGGTCACGGATTATTAATTAAGAATAAAAAAGCGATTGACAGAATTATAGTTAATTGACACCGACTGGTTCTCTAGTGGTCCAATTAAAATTAGCGCTTTTGTCGTTTCTCAACGACAGACATAGAAAGGAAAAGGAAAGAGAGCATAGATATGGTGCCCCTCATGAATAAATTCACAAGCCGGACACCAGAAGTAAGAACAAAGATGTTAGTCAATGATTGGGGAAACGCTTTCCTTTTTTGAGATGGTCTTGTTAGTGCGAAGCCCATCTCCGAAATTTCTTACTCCTTGATCTTTAACGTCTCCACCAAGCTGCCGTAAATGGAGATTCCAGCGTTGTTACTTAAGCTGTTAGCAGCGCGAGGAAACAGGTAATATTAATCGATACACCTTAATAAACATTTTATCCAAATTCATCGAATTCTTCGCACAAGTACATATTCTCATCCGAGATGTTTCAAATATTCCCTTAGATTTTTGAAATTTCAGTCCAAATTTCGTAATTACGACGCTCTTGAAATTCTTTCTTATTTTATTTAGGTTAATGAACTTTTTACAAAGGATAAAGGAAGTAAGGGATTAAAGGAACTTTAATTAAACTAACCCAAATTACGCGTTATATTGAAGCAATATTGATACAGAAAAAAATTGGTTCTAATCCGTTTCGTGTTATTTTGAACCAACGCTAGATAGTGTCGCCCTCTCACTGCTTTTATATTTATTTTCAATTGTTTTAACACGACTTTAGTGTTCAAATGGCATTTCTTTATTTCAAATTTATTTTTTTACAAATCTTGCAATATAGTTGCCGCAATTTTAACCGAAATATAGAAAATATAATTTAAGAGATTTTGAGATTTTAAGAGAAAACGATACATATTATTGGTAAAAAAATGTATTTGTTCACTTACTTTAAATATTTTCACAGGACTTAAAACGCCAGCAATTCAGAAGTTATCTTTATAATCTAGTCTACTTAACAAGTTTGGTTATACAGAAAAAAGTTCAACTTAATCCAAACTGAGCAGAAAGTTTCACTATAGAGTCTTGCTCGGGGCCAGTTTACATTTAGATTTTTCTCTTTTGCGAGAGTAAAAAATGTGAAAAAAGTACTGTGTAGAGCTTTTTCTTGTGTAGAAATCGATAGCACAATGTCATTGAAGTACTCTCTAAATCTGAATTAGTTATTCTCTGGTAATTCAATAGTGAAAAGTCGTTTACTGATTGAAATAGTAAAAATTTACTAATTTTTTGTGTAAAACTACAATTTTTGTGTGTAAAACTACTACTTTTCAGTGTAAAACTACTATTTTTTATTGAAAAACTAATATTTTTTAGTGAAAAAATAGTATTTTTGAGTGTAAAACTACTATTTTTTAGTGGAAAACTACTATTTTGTAGTAGAAAACTACTATAATTTAATTGGTCAATTACTATTACTGTAAAACATTTAGCGTTTTAAGAGGCCAAAAAATGTCTTATTTTGATGTTTTAAAAAGCTAAATGTTTTACGGAAAGACACTTGATGTCTTAGTTTAAGATATTAGTTTTTGCAGTAGTGTGTATGTTTGTAATTATAGTCATCCCAAAAATTCCCAAATAAGAAACTACACTGAGAAAAATTGCAAGTTAAATTTACCTAATTTAGTTAAGTAAAATCTACTTAACATCACTTAAGTAATATTCACCTAACGTTTGTATATTCTAAAAAAAATAGTTAAGTATACTTTACTTAACCTATTAGATAAAGTTCACTTAAATTATTAAGCGAATTCTACTTAAGTACTTAGGTAATTTTTACTTAAGTACTCTAATTCAATTACTTAAGTAATTTTGACCTAAGTTTTAGGTTCATTTCACTTGCGTTTTTTCTCCGTGTATAAAATGCAACTGTTTTCCAAAGAATCATCACACGCCAAAAAATTTTTATTCAGAACAACGTTCGACTAAAATTGCTAAAGTTTCAATTGTTCTATGTAGCTCTTCAATAATGGTACATTTCGCAGTTTAAGAAAAATATCCGTTTTGCGTGGCAGTCATATTTAACTCGTTATTTTATATTTTTGAAATCTGACTCGAGATACGTACACGGAGAAAAACCGCAAGTGAAATAAACCTAAAACTTAGGTAAAAATTACTGAAGTAGTTGAGTTAGAGTACTGAAGTAAAAATTACTTAAGTACTTAAGTAGAATTCGCTTAATAATTTAAGTGAACTTTATCAGGTAAATTACACTGAGAAAAAAATACTTGGCGTCCAATAGTGCGATGCTATTAGACGCCAAGTATTTTTTTCTCAGTGTTTACTTAACTATTTTTTTCAGAGTATGCAAACGTTAGGTAAATATTACTTAAGTGACATTAAGTAGATTTTACGTAACTAAATTAGGTAAATTTAATTTTCTATTTTTCTTTGTGTACAACCAACAACTCTAGCGTTGCAACAAAAACGATTTATCGTAGAGAGAGGACTTTGATATTTTGGACCCTATTATTCAAGAAAGTAAATATTCTGATTCGGAAAGAAAGCCTTTGTGAAAAAGGTCAGAGTGAAGAGTAAATAGAGTAAATAAAGTTTTGAGGCCAATGAACTGGAACACTTAAGTTTTGTGACGTGTTGCTGCGGTGTCTAGTCTATCGGAACAAAGAAGGAAAACTCGATGGAAGTTTGCAAGTTGAAATCAGTTAAGGTACATCGATTCACCAGTAATGAGGTTCCAAGCGTCGACGAAATTTAATCTTGGCAAATATGTAGCGAGGAATGGGCTCTCGGAAATGACGTGGGATGAGATGCGGATTTTAATTAATATATACTTAATTAAGCCTCGTCGTCGAAAGCGTTATAGACGTCTGCGTTATCTGTGCCACGCAGAGTGCGGCTGATTTAGTAATAGAAACCGAGTCCAATAGCCACGCAAACTAAGCCCCCTTCTAGCAGCTTTATTGTAACGTCCTGTGAACGCTTGTGAATTGTAGGGTAGTAGATCGTTTAGGTACACATCTAGCCGTGCTCTTATGTGTTCCATTAAACCCTTCGATACTTGGGTCCAATATCGGATAAGCATACTCCTGGGATTATTCTCGTTAGAAACATAGATAATATTTCGATAATTACCAACCAAAGTCACACTTTCCAATATATATCTTCCATTATTCTATCAACACGTTCCCTCATTTAAAACGTCATTTAGCTTTATTATTAATTACATTCTCATTATTATGTACAAACACTTCTATTTCATATTCATTCTATTTCGCGTTTGCCCAGCCAATTGAAAACCAAACATTTTTTTCAGTCTAGTGGTGTATTAAATTGATTAATAAATCACACATTTTAAGAATTTTTAGAAATTTTAATTGGCATTAAAATTCAGAAAAGATTTCCATTTTTATAAGTTACTTTTTTAGCATTCACGAATAATTTTGTTCTTTCTTTACTGCAATTTTTCGCGTTCATTCTTATTGCACTTACATTTTTTGTAAATGGCAGTCTAAATTGAATGCAGTGCATCTTTGTAAAAACATTTTAAATTTGACAACACTGAGATAATCAGACTTTGTTGAAGTTCACGTTTTATCAACGGTTCAGAAGAAAATTAACGTCCTCATGCAGGATACTATCAAGATTTTGGCTAAAATTTCTTTAATAAAATTTGTCATATAAAATATATTTTAGAAAACCCTTTAAATTAAGAATTGAAAAGAAAAAATTAGCAGAAAAATATTTTTAATTGAAATCGTTGATAAAAAACGTTGTAGACTTCAACTTCGTATAATCAGTGTGCCAATATCTTGTTTGCTATATACACCAATTTACCAAATTTAACCTCTCAGGTCAAAAAATTTGAATGCTATATCGTATAAGGAAGTGTAGACAATGAAATCGAAACTGAAAAACTGAAAAGGTTAATAAAGTTTGAATCCTTTTATCAGAATGATATATACATATTTTTTATCTTTATTCGATAACAAATGAAATTTATTTTTTATCTTTATTGAAATAAAGATAAAAAATAAATTTCAAATGATTTTACCTAATCTATAGAAAATTAACCATAGAGCAATTGCACAATAGACATGTTTTAATACCATAGATTACATAAATTGTTTATATCCCACATGCATCATTTTATAATCCTAGGTATAATCCACCAGTATCACTTTTTTACCATCTAAATATTGTTTTTATGCTTCAGTTTTCTGGCCCTTATTTAATAGTTCAGGATTATGCTTCATAATGAACGTTTTATTATAGGTGTAATGAATTTTTCCAGTAGGATTTAACCTCTCCATAGAATTCTAATTAAGGTCTTGAAAAGAAAAAAAACCTGAAAGTTTAAATTTATTTAAAGTAATTTGTACTCAAATTTTGATTATTACATTAACTTTTAAAAAATACGAGCGTTTCACAAATGTATAAACATCACAGTAAACAATTGATCTGGAAATATTTGCACAAGGTATGGTATCGTGATTCCTTTTTGCTGAAATTTTAATTTCAAATTTAAATACTACTGTTTATTTAATCTTTGGTTTACAACAAAGAAAAATACCAAATCAATTAGAAATAAAATGATTACATTTGCAGTTAAATATGCTTTTGTTTACGAGAAGTTTTATAAATAAAAAAATGTATAAAATCGAATATAATTTTAATTTACATTTGCATAAACGGGGTCGTCCATAAACTACGTCACATCGCTAAGGAATATCAAGAAGTTAAAAATGTCTTTAAAAAATTTGTATGAATCATAAATATTCTTACAAGAGTATTTTAAAACTGCATAATAAATAATCAACATTTAAAAGAAAGTGTTATAAAAAAACTAAAATTTAATCTGGACAATTTTGAGATCGTTTTTGCGTACATAGTTAAAGAGACCCAAAATAAGCCAATTGAAAAAAGAGAATTTTGTGAAACTTAATACAAATTTTCAAGACTTTGTACCAAATTATTAACATTATCATTATTTTCCTGATAGAAGAAAAATAATAATGCTCTACGGTAAATACAAAATTACGATAATAAAGGTAAAATATTTTATATTAAACAATTTAAATGGTTAATTAGTAAAGGAATGCTTCGCTCTCGTTACTTGAAGCGCATAATACTTTCAAGTAGAAATAATTAGTCTAGAATTTTGTTTAAATTGAAACTCTGCAAGCTCTCAAAAGGAGAAACAATTTCGAAATTAGAAATCTGCACCTATAAGATGAAATTTGAATTTAATTTAGAAACACAATTCCCTTGTATTATTCAAAATTAACTCAAATTAGAAAAGAAACTCACAATTTTCTCTAAAATTTAATTTTCCATTTGGATTTGTAAACGTATAAACCTATTGTAAATTTCAAAGTTCCAAATGGAGTATCCTTGTTAGACCAGGATTAATGGCACTAAAGAATCAGCAGCTTCACTACTTAAATATAAACTACTATAAACATAAAATACAACACTCTCATAAAATATAAATAAAGCATTCTATAAACATTGATAAAAAGTGAAAAATTATGTTCATTTTATGAAAAATTTCACTTTTTCACAGTATTAATTTTCTAAAGAACATTAAATGCGGTGTCAAGAACAAAAGATATATTATGAAACAAAAATTTAGAAGAAACAATTAAAACAAAATTTTAAACAAAAATATTAATTACAAAAATGCTATTATAATAGCCACTAAAATACTTTTTCAAAATTATTGGCGAAAATTGTATAAGGAGATCTTATTTGACTTTATATTTTTTGAAATATAAATATTATAATATTTGAAATAATATTTCAAAAAATATAAACTCAAATATAATATAAAACTCAAATAAAGTTAAAGTTATTGAAATATCCTATTTCAAAAAATATAAACTCAAATAAAGTCTCCTTATTCTTCACCAATTTAATACAAATCATCAAATTCTTTTTTCCATGTTAATTAAATGTCTGTAGAAAATTATTATCCCAGCTCTTTTGGTCCTTAAAATATTTACAAAAGTGTAAAGAGACACACAAATGAACATTTTTTAAAGTGTGTTTTTGAACTTACAAAGTCGAATTACAATGCAAGAAGTTGAACTTTCGTGTTTGAAAATGTTCTCAAAAACAAATCTTTCTAAGTAATATGTGACGCGTCGCAAAGAAAGGTACCTAATAAGCAAACGAATGTAGGTTATGTTTGGTTTTAGCTTGATTAAAGCTTCCTCCTTAATTATCTGCTCGCAGAAATATTTTTTACAAAAAAGCAACAATAGTACACAAAAAACAGTATACAAAAAAGGTATTCAAGAAACACTGTTTTTGATCCAGATAATTAAAAAATAAAAAGGAAGCTTTAATCAAGTTAAAACCAAGCATAACCTAAATTCGTTTGCTTGGGAACCTTTCTTCGCGATGCGTCACATAAAGAACAGATAATCATAATTAAAAATTAAAATTATTGCAAAAATTATGAAACACCAGTTTTGTAATTGCACCGCCAAAAAAGCAACACAATTTTTTCTTATGTGATTATAAAAGTTAAAATTATTGTAAGCAGTTATTTGTATTAAAAGTTGAATTGTCTTTTCAAAAGTTTGCACATATACTGTATATACGTAACATCAGTATGAAAGACTGTTGGGTAAGTGACATTTCGTGTCTGGTGCTATTCAACAGCTGAAACTAGTGATATGTAGATTGTAAATAAAGTCCTTCTCAGAAGCCTTTTTGTATACTTCAGATAAGAGCGCAAAAAGAAGTCGACGGAATGTGAAATGTATGATCTAACATTTATTATTTCTGCCAGTGCGTTCGCTCATTAGATTCACAATCACAGAATGTCTTCTCGCATTTCGAAGAAAGATGTGTAGTATTATTGTAAATAAATATTCTAAATTTCTTGAGGTGAAATTTCACCCTGAAAACTGGGTCATTTCGTACCGTACAAGAGTGCAAAATCCACTCCAAGAATTATTCACTCTTTAAGAGTTGAATTTTACTCTTTATATAGAGTGGAAACTTGGTCACTCCACTAAGAGTAAGATTTCACTCCAAATTTAGAGTGGGTCCAAAATCATGTGTTTTTGAAACTCACATAGAATGTTTCGAAATATTTTGTATCACAAAAAACAAGCTATTGCAATATTTTGAATTTTTAAACAGTTTTAAAAATTAAAAAATCTTAAGTAAATTTCTAAAAATCTTTCTTTTATATAAAATACACTCTCATTTTTTATGAGAATGTAAAAATAAAACTTATTCTTTTGACGGGTTTCTTTTTGACTAGTTGAGCAAAAATTTTGATGTATCCTTATCACGAAATTTAATGCTGTAAAGCAACATTCTTATAATGATCTAAAAATACATTTGCCGAAGATGGAGATGACAAGGAAGACTGGTGACGTTCCATTAATTGTTGGTTGTAGCGATTTGTCGTTATCGGACGAATCATCTTGGACAGGGCAAGTCAATGACGTTCTACTTGAAGGTGATCATCATACCAACGTAGATTATAGATATAAGGATATATAACGCTCGATTCCCAACAACTATCGATCCAATATTTTATGCTTCTCACTCCTTGCCGGAGATAATGACTTGTCGTTGATAAAAATAGAGAGTGGAATTCTGTCATAATAGAGTCCACTAGCTTAAATAAGTATGTAAATACCAGGTAGCTGAGTTCGTCATTTCAATTCCGCTCATCTTTCTTCTTCTCTATAGAAGCCACTTATCCATTTATTTCGTGCAGAATACCACTGTTATAATAATTATTTTATCAGCTGTACCCTTTTCGGAGTTTACTATTCAAATATTATCAATAAAAAAAATCGATAACTCATTACAGACTATAGAGTCTAAAAAGAACTATAATTTTTTTTTCTCAAGTTTTTATTATGTCTGTTACTAATTGCTTCACAGACAATCTTGATAACGCTTTGAATGAATTTAATAATGTTTGAAAAATTTCATACGATGGATTGAAATAAGTTTGACGTCAAAAATTCTCGGAAAATTTGAATTTAATAAAATTTGGTAGAGCTTTTACATGCATTAAAAACTAGTGCAAAAAAAGTTTCTTAAAACTGACTACAAAGTTGCTAAAAGTTTTTTACATTTAAGATGTTTTGGTCTGAAACATCTTCAAATCGGTCTGAATAAGATAAATAATAAACTAATAAGATGCAAATAAGATTTTTTTAACTTTGTTATAGTCACTTTGAAGATACTTCTTTTTATAGTGTGAACCACTTCGTGGTGTGAACTGAAAGCCAGAAATATTTGTCACGTACTCCGAAGAAAGGGGCCTTAGAAGAAAAAAATTGTAGGTTATGTTTGAATATTGCTTCCTTTTCAATTGTTCGTAGTTTTCTTTGATAGTATGCACACAAATTATTTATAGAAAACTCCTTTTGATTAGAAACAATTAGAAACGAATCTTTAATCAAGTTGAAACTACACAGAAAAACAATACTTCTTTTTTTCAGTGTATCATCAAACATAACCTATAACCGTTTGCTTCTAAGGTCCCATTTTTCGAAGCGCGATACATTTATTTTACTGAAAATGTTTTCTTAAGAAGATACTTTGCAATCGTTACGATTTTGCTAAAGTATCTTTATAAAGATACTTTAGAAAGAAAAAGAATATTATAATATTCTTTTTTGTTTTTAGTTCTCTTAGTTTTTTTTTAGTTTTAGTTTTAATTAAAGTAATTTTTCACTATAAAACTTTCATAGAAAACAACCATATGAAGGATTTATAATAACACTAAATCAACGAAAATATAATTAAATAAAAATTTATAATAATTTAATTTGTAAGCAATTGTAAATTATTTTTATTAATTTAAATTAGTAAGTACTTGTTATTAATTTAAATTAGTATGTACTTGTTATTAATTTAAATTAGTATGTACTTGTTATTAATTCAAATTTAGAAACAACTTTCCTCAACAAAATAGTTTATAAAATTTTAGAAAAGTATTTTTAAAATACATGTGCATTTATTCAAGTTAAATTTTATATGGAATATAATTTTCCATGAATTTTACAGAGAAATCTTTTCCACTGTTGAGTAAATATGTTGACGAAACTAAAAGATTAATTTTCTCTGTGTGAGTGTAGTGAGTGAGTTGAATAGATATGGTCTATTTAAGGAAAAGGAACGATAATGAGATTATCGATATACATCGGGGATTGTGGAAATCCCTCGGATGCAAAATCTTGTATTAAGAGCTTGTCTTTTATATATCCAGACTGTAAAGATATTTCAACTTAAAACCACTGAATCGCTAATCCACGATTATGTGTAAATGTGGTTCTCGTGAAGCACCTACGTAAATGAAACGTTGAATCGTTACAGTTAACAAGTACGGGGTCGCAACATTAATCAGAAGCTTGAGAAATATAACAGGTGTCAATGAACTTGGGAGCAGACGGCATTTTTCAAAGTAGAATTAACATTAACTTTGTATCCGTACTGTATAATTTTAGCATTCAGCACGACTTTGTAATTTTACATAAATATGGAACACTGCAAAATTACTATTTACAATCTTTAATATAAAAAGATAAGTTCTCTTTCTCATCCATAATTAATATATAAATATTTAAAAAACAATAAATACTTTAAAACACAAATTATAATATAATTTAAGATTAGTGGACACTCTTTTCAATCCAAATTTTTCAATGAATTTGTTTTCCAATAGTCTTTTTTTTCCATCGATCAAATTTTATAAAAATAAGTCATTTTTTCCAATGGTGAAATATTTATCCAAATAAACAGGTTAAGTGAATAAAGATTAATTACAAGCCTGCTTGTAATTAAGGACATTGTTTAATTTTACAAATTTTATTATCAAGCTTTCACTTTTCTTAAACATCATTGAAAATTTAATATATATTGTGTCCTATATTCTGCCCAAGTAGAGTATAATCCACTGCAGGTAGTTAATGTTACAATATTTAATACTTTTAACAAACTTGTAAACAACGATAGTTTATTAATAGAAACTATGATGTTCATACGATCATATTTACTTCAAATTTTAAAATTACAATGAGAAAATTGTATGTTAAAATGTGACAAAAATGTCTCATTTGAGCAAAAAAATAAGATATTTTTTGTGTCTTAGTCGTACCAAACATATCTTAAAAGATGTTCTGGCTCAATATAAGACACCGAGGGTTAGTCTATACGAAGAATATATTCTCAAAAGAATATCATGGGAATATTGAAGAATAATTAGGAATAATTAGGAATAATTAGGAATATTTAAGAATATTTAAGATCATTTGAGAATATTAGCAAATATTGAAGAATATTTAAGAATATTTAAAAATACTGAAGAATATAAAAGAATTTTTAAGAGTATTTGCAAATATTGAAGAGTACATGAGAATATTTAAGAATTTTTGCAAATATTTAAGAATATTTAAGAATATTTAAGAATGTTTGCAAATATTTAAGAATATTTTAGAATATTAAAAAATATTAAAGAAAGACTGCGAATATTTAAGAATATTGAAGAATGTTTGCAAATACTAAAGAATATTGAAGAATATTGAAGAATATTTAAAAATATTTGCGAATTTTATATATTCTGGAATATGGAATATTATTTTTAAAAAAATACCGAATGTTGAGAATATTGAATATGGGAATATGGGAATATCTACAGAATATATACGTGAATATCTGGCAAATGTACGAAGAATATCTTAGTTGACAACCTCTGTAAGACACCATATTTTTCTGCAGTTTACTTACCATATTTTATATATAATTACTTTTACATTAGACTTTGACTCGTACTGAATTATTTTTATTTCATTCCTTTACAATTTTTAAACAATAATTCACATTTTAATGAGTTTTATATAAAAAGTGTCTTATATTGCATAAAGTAATCAATTTTTTTTATGTTCAGCAGATTACCCG
>WNHD01008708.1:0-10363 GCA_011057455.1 Ganaspis sp. Gsp50
TTCGCAGAACGGCTACATTAAGTTATTTCACATAATTTGTATTAAACATTGATATCTATGAAATATAATTTATAATTTAATGCAAGTTTTTAGAAAATGCATAGTAACTGCTAGGACCATTACATATAAGAAATTCTGAAATGACTTGGTTGTAATTAGAATGAATAGGGGTGTTTTATTTAGCTTAGAGGATGATTGCGGTAGTTATTAATATTTGTCTTTAGCAACCAAAAATCTTAAAAGAATTATTTGAAATGAATTTCTTAGACTATAAACTTGAAATGTGGAATTGATATATGGGTAAAGTGTTACCGCCGAAAATTTTATATCTCCTGATTTTTGTGAAATCACTTTTAAATTGTAGTGTTAGTGGACCTCTATGAAATCTGTAAAAAATACATGACGAAAATGACGGGTTGTCAAGATACAGGGGTTCGATAAATGTTCTTTTTACTCTGTACGCTAATCTTCAAATTCTCATAACTTTTCGCAGAATAGGTCAATGTTATATATTATTATAGGTGTTTTTTAAGCATTTTTTATAAGCTTTGCGATTATTCTAATGGTTTTAAATAAAAAAAATTATAGCACTATTTCGGAGAGATCTATGCAAGCGGATGTCTAAAAAATAATTTAAACAAGAAAAGTTAGTAAGTTACAAGATTGTTAACAACTAACTTTGTTTAAATTTTTTTAAAAAATCGACTTGCACACATCTCTCCTGCATTTCATAACGATCAAATCACACCATTAAAATTAAAAGTAAATTAATATTTACGATCTGTAGGCAGTTTTGAAGCAGCGTATGTCATTTTTCCCTTATTCTGGCGCGCGGCTTGAGTATTCGCGCGCGTGAAACCTTTTGTACAACAACCGACTCTTTCTGTCCCATTTTCGTTTCTATATATTTTTGTAGGAAAAAGGCAAGCTTTCGATCTATGCGATTAAAAAAATTATCAAAATGGTCGCATTGCGAGAAAAACTTAAAAACATTCTTTAATTGCAAAAAAATAGTGCTATAATTTTTTTTATTTAAAACCATTAGAATAATCGCAAAGCTTATAAAAAATGCTTAAAAAACATCTATAATAATTTAACATTGACCTATTCTGCGAAAAGTTATGAGAATTTGAAGAATAGCGTACAGAGTAAAAAGAACATTTATCGAACCCCTGTATCTTGACAACCTGTCATTTTCGTCATGTATTTTTTACAGATTTCATATAGGTCCACTAACACTACAATTTAAAAGTGATTTCACAAAAATCAGGAGATATAAAATTTTCGGCGGTAACACTTGACTCACCCATATTTTCTTTGAGAATGGTCTACTCCCTGACTACCCCCTTGACTTGCCTGTATTTGCTGAACGGGGTTGATGCTCACTTTTAAATTTTTTAGCCATAAATAAGACATCGAATCTTTGATTGGGAGCAGAAAGACGCCAATTCTGGTTAGTATTGAGAAACGTACTTTCCCAAGTGAGATTTGAAAAACGTACCATCTCAGATGTCAAAGTTTTTTGGGTATTTTAGGTTGAAAGAATGTGGTCAATGATAGTAATTCTATTATAGAAATGAAAGTTCAAGCTCAAATTGTCAATTCTGCAAGATATAGTTTTATTAATTTTGATATATTATCACCTTTTTGTCAATCCAAAAATATGCATAAAACTTTGACATTTGAAATAGTATGTTCTTCAAATCTTGCTTGGGAAAGTATGATTCTCAATACTAACCTGAATTGGCGTCATTCTGCTCCCAATCGACAATATGTAATAATCATTTGGCATAAAAAAAGTTTATTCCTTGAATTGACGCATGGCGCAGCATTTGCTTGGCGTTTTTAAGTTTCAAATAAATTTACAGTAATTTTTCAAGATGCTTATAAGTAAATCATAAACAGATTAACTGAATACAAAGTACTTAGTCCTTTTAAAATTTTGTTTACATACACGCAAAAAGAAATGAACCAGGTTTGATCACGAGGTAGTACAATTATTTAAAATTATCCATACTCAGAGGATATAACTAAGATGATTAATAAGTAAAGTAAGAAAAGAGTTATTTTTTTAAATAAAAAAAAAAGAGAGGGGAAAGTCAGTCAAATTAAATGTAAATAACTGCTCTTTAATAAATTGAAGGCTTATTTGTATTTATAAATACAGAGATAATTTATTTAGAGTTAATAATTAAAAAAAAAGAAAACAAAAAAAAGGCTCTCTTGGTTTGGTATCATCATCTGACCTGCCTTGTGGGCGGATTTTGATTATTGTCTTGAGTGTTCTGTCTAAAATTTCTGATATTCAAAATATACAATAGAGGTGTTTTTTTTTAGCAGATTTACAAAGTTCCAGGGTCAGCGGTTGGATGAATACTTGAGTTCGGTAAAGAATCCAATCTTTGACTAGAGAAATCGGTAGTATCAAATCCGTGACTCATGCATGTGCGTGCGCAGCCCAAAACCGATTGACTTTCAGGATAACTCCTGGAGTCAAACATCGGCGAGAGGTGTGCATGTGTGTTGTGCGCGGTGCGAAAACCCGATTTTTCGTTTCGGATTGAAGCAATTGCCGTGCAGTTGTTTTGATTCAGAAGCAGGAAACATTTCTCAATTCAATAAATGAAAAAAAGTACCTGGTATTGTCTGGAAAAACAACAGTTAAAGAGAGATAGTTTGTAGTAAACATTTTTCGGGTTACAAGACTTGAAAAAATTTCAGTGTGTATTTTATTTTATATAACAAAAAAATAATTTTAATAATACCGCATAATATGAATATAAAAAAGGATATATAATATATTTATTAAATAAAATTCATAATAATTGAGAATGTTTCTTCAATCCTGGAACAGATGACTAACGTAAGCAACCGGAATTCAGAGACTCGATATGATGAAGAAGAGAGTGAGGAATATGCTGAGTACTTAAGGATCAGATGCCAAATAGACGAGTTTGATCCTGAACAACGTAAGAATAAATTCTTATTTTATGTTTGACTGAGAATTCAGAGTGCTGTGAGTAAGCGAAAAGCTCAAATTTTTTTGAGTTTAAAGAGAATCTAGAGAATTGTTTTAATTACACAGATTGAATGGTCAGATCTGACAATCCAAATTTTTCAAATAAAATCCAGGTAATGAGAGTGTATTATTATTCACAGCAACTGTTGAATTACCAAGAGGTTCAGAGAATACAATTCAAATTGGAAATCCAAATTTCGAGATGGAGACAGAGATCAACGGTTCACAGGACAATACAGCGCCGCTAAGGAAACCATACTCACAAAGCACTTCGCTGCCGAATGATGATATATCAAAATCGGAAGAAAATGCGGAGGAACTAAAATGTGTTATCTCAAAAGCTCAAGCTTTGGCTAAAAAGATGGCTTTAAATGTGTCTATAGGCCAAACAACTCGGAGTTTATTGAAAGCCGCGGTAGACAAATTAGTTTTGGCTCAAAACAACATACTTGAGTTGGAAAAATCAAAGCTGAAAACTATGCAATCTATAGAACAAAGAGTACAAAGTAACCGAATCACGCAAACTGTTCAGAGCTCAGGAAGCAACACAAATATTCGTCAAAACAGGCAACATATACTTGATGTACAGACTTCAACCAGCAACATAAATATAAGACCGAAAATTCAGAGGAATTATAAGTTGACCTCGAAATCAAGTTTCGAAGTTTGGCTAGATTGCCTTAAAACAGAGTTAACCAGCTGGTTGTTACTTTATCTGGTAGATTCCAAGGTAAAAGAACCAACTGGGATCTCGGAAATTGAAACAATTTTAAGAAAAAATTCGGTCAAAGACATTATAATAAGTCACATTGACGAAGAGTACCATAAGAAAATTCTAGGTTTAACAGAGCCAATGGAAATACTGCAAAAACTGAGAGAAAGCAGAAAGGGAGAAGTTGATTCGACGCCAACTTCAATTAGAACCTATATAACCTTAGAATGTGCAAGGGAGAGAAAGTTCACACATTTTGTGAACGTTTTGACCAAATAATCCGAGAGCATGAACTGAGTGATGATCCCCAGAAATTAACCGACCAAGAAAAGCGTTCTACGTTTTACCAAGCGATTATCGGAGTCATGCCTAAAATACGACGAACCGATTCAGCAGTGATCACAACCACAGGCAAGGAGATGAACATGGAAGCGCTGAGAAAATCCATGATACGCATTCAAGAGGACAACGTTGCCGATATAAGAGATTTAGAAACCCGAGAACCAACAGCATCCAGAGTAAGCTCATACAAAGCTAAAGCGAATAAATCAAAGTGCTTTAGATGCAACCGATTAGGACATTGGCAACAAGAGTATCCATTGGCAGCTTCAAATCGTTGGTTTTGCTACATCTGTAATTGTGAAGCAGATCATAAAGGAGAGGATTGTTCGGGCAAATTTAAACATGCTTCTCTAGGACACAAGAGACCATTTAACAAAACTAGTGATTCGTCTGATCCTCCCTTTAAGAAAAATAAGTTTTCTCAAGGTCAACATGCATATGGCCGAGGTGTAGCAAATTTCAGAGGTAATCGAGGCCGTGGTAGAGGACAAACTAGAGGCAGAGGATTTCATCGAGGCTCTAGAAACGGGTCGACTGTAAGAAGCGCAAATAAAAATGATTTCGCTGACATAGTAATTGATGGTAGCGGTAATCTGTTGATCAAAAATAATTCAGACGTCAATATTATCAAGTTGACAAATGTGATTGCGGCCAGAGATGTGTCAGAGAATTTATTATCTTTGCGCAGATTAGTAGATGCAGGTCTTAGTATACATTTGGATGATAAAATTTTCAGAGTCTATAACAAAGATAACGATAAAACTGTATTTGAAGGGATTTATGGAAAACCTAATTGGGTAGTTAGATTTAAAGTAAGGAAATCAAAAGAAAAATTTCAAAACGATGGGTGTGACTATGATGACTATAGTTGCATCGCGTGTATGGCAACAGACAATGAGTCTACAAAACAATCGCCGACTAGTGTTGAGAATGTGCAGATCTTAGCTTCGGAGGGAGCTAATTCAGAGTTTACAGAAGAGTCTGAGATTGGGAGGGAGAATTTACAAGGACTCATTGTATCAAGTAGTCAAAGTTGTGCAAATTCAGAGAATATGGTTAGAGAGTGTGGCTCATATTTGGCATCCGTTAAAACAATCGACGTAGATGATCTAGAATGTACTGAAAAGATACAAGAGTTACTGACTAAAAGTCCTTCAGAAATTTTTAAATCAGAAACAAAATTAAGTGAAGCGATGTTATGGCATGTCAGATTAGGCCATTCGTCTCTAAACTATCTAAGAATGTTACAAATGAAAGAAAAGGCTTTACAAAATGTAAAGTTTGATGAGACAATTAAAGATTGTGAAGTATGTATATTGTCTAAAATGAAAAAACTTCCATTTAAACAAGACAGAAGTCGAGCAGAGAGACCATTGCAAATGACTCATTCAGATTTAATGGGTCCGATCAAACCCTTCTCATGGCCGGGACAAAAGAAGTACATTATGACATTTGTAGACGATTATTCTCGATATGCGAAAACATATTGTCTGAAATCAAAAGATGAAACGGGTCAAGCTCTTGAGAGTTACTTGGTATCGGCTAGAAATATTTTAGGTACAAATGCAAAAGTTTGTTACATTCGATCGGATAGAGGTACAGAGTACACTGGTGGCAAATTTGCAGAAGTAATGAAGAGGGAAAATATTGAATCAAATTGTGGTCCAGCATATACTCCAGAACTCAATGGAACTGCTGAAAGATTCAATGGAACCATACAGGGAACAATCAGAGCAATCATGTGCGACTCTGGTTTACCAGCAAGTATGTGGGAATTGGCAGCAGACGCAGCTGTCCATACATATAACATTACTCCACATAAATCAATTAAATACGAAATACCATTACTAAAAATTTCACCGCAAGCTAGATGTCATTTTGAACAAATTAAAAGATTTGGGTGTATTGCTTACATTAAGCTTCCGAAAACTGATACTAAGTTTAGCAATGTCTCATTGAAAGCAGTTTTAGTCGGACATACAGGCACTGGATATATTTTGTGGCATCCAGAGTCAAGAAAGTTTCTAGAGTCAAGACACGTAAGGTGTCTAGAGAAATTAGTCTACAAAGATGTATATAAGAAAATTCAAAATGAAAACAACGAGGAAGTGAAGTCAGATGTTCTGGTCGAATTCATGACAGAGGAACCAAGCAAAGAACAAGAAAATTTGATAGAGCTAAATCAAACACCCAGCTCAGAAAACTCAGAATTAAAGAAACCCAAACTGAAAAAAAGAGGTAGACCAAAGAAAATAAATCCTAAAGAGGATAAACCAAATTCAGAGCCGAATAAAGAAAAGCAGGCTGAAAACGTCTGTGAAAATGCAGGTCCAGTTACCAGAATCAAATCCAAAAAAATAGAAGATATTAGTTTTGCTCGATATTCAAAGATTTCACAGATTGATAAAATGAATGAAGATGAATTAGGACATATTCTCTTAGCATCGATTCAAAAAGATCCCATCTCCTATGCAGAGGCCGTCAATTCAGAGGAAAGAATATTTTGGAAACAAGCTATAATTGAAGAATTGAATTCAATGAAAGAGAATAATGTATGGGAAATAAGTGACAGACCAAAAGGAAAAGAAGATGGAGTAAAACCTAATATAATGGATTCCAGATAGTTATTCAAAAAAAAGGTCGAGATCGATGTTACAACTAATTATAAAGCTCGACTGGTAATCAGAGGGTTCAAAGATAAAAATGTATATGATTTGAAAGAAACATATGCCCCTGTGTCAAGGTTGTCACTTATAAGAGCAACTATTGCTACGATAAATAAAGAGAACCTAGAAATGTGTCAAATGGATGTTAAGACAGCATTTTTGAATGGAGATCTTGAAGAGGAAGTATTCATGGAAATACCTGACGGAGTAGAAAATCAAGAAAATGTAAGAGGAATTAAGGTTTGTAAACTTAAGAAATCTTTGTACGGTTTAAAAACTAGTCCAAAGAAATGGAGTAAGAAATTTTCAGAGGAAGTACGTAAACTGGGTTTAGAAAATTATCTACATGATCCATGTTTATTCACTTGGAGAAAAAATGGAAAAGTAGCATTAATTATATTATATGTTGACGATATGTTAATTGCCAGCAATGATCCAGAGAAACTGAAATTAATTAAGGGTCATTTATGTAGCGTTTTTGAAATGAAAGATTTGGGGGAACCCAAAACCTTTTTAGGAATGACAATTCAGAGAAACAAGGAAGAAAGAAATATTGTGTTACATCAAGCTGCTTACACTGAGAAAGTCTTGCAGAAATTCAATATGGATGAATGCAAGCCACAGAAAACTCCAATGATAACTCGTCAAGTAAAGTACAGAAACAATAAAGTAAAAGACGCACCAGAAAATTCAGAGGTAATCCAAGATAAGAAGAAAGTACCCTAGAGAGAAGCGATTGGAAGCCTAATGTATCTGGCGAGCGCTACAAGGCCAGATATAGGTTTTGCTGTCAATTATCTAGCGAGAAAGCAAGTTGAATCAACTGAGGAAGATTGGAACGAAGTGAAAAGAGTATTTCGATACTTAAGAGGAACAACAAATCTAGGTATAAAATTCACGTCCGATTCAGAAAATTTAGAGGCGCTGACTGATTCAAGTTTCAGAGACTGCCAAAATTCGACATCCACTGGTGGGTATATCATAAAATTGTTTGGTGATGTAATTGCTTGGAGAAGTCACAAACAATCATGTACATCATTGTCAACATGTCACGCAGAATACCTGGCCTTGAGTGATGCGTGTCAAGAGTTGATATCGTTGGATAAATCAATCAGATACATAATAGGACGAACTACTTTTCCGGTAACTATATGGTGCGATAAAAGATCAGCAAGAGATTGCACAGAAATGGACGGGAGTCATAAACTCAAAACGTTCGACCAAAGTTTGGAAATGATTCAGAGAGATTTAGCTTTCAGAGAGGAAACGGGAACTAGAAAACCAATGGCAGAATCTCATGGTGACTTTATGAAACAATGCGTGGAAGATAAAAAGGTTAAAGTCTTATGGATATCCACTAAGGATAATCTTGCCGATATAATGATGAAACCGTTGGCTGAGAAAGAGTTCACGTATTTGAGAGATAGGATTATTAATACGAAGTCAAATAGTATGATTTAAAATTTTCAGAGGTCCACTTGAAGGTATAGATATAAAAACTAATATATTTTAACATCTTTTGTTCACAGAATAACGATAAACAGATTTTGGAAAGATAAAATACAATCCGGATGAATCAGCACAAATCAAAGTGTATCTTTTATATTTAGTTTTTTATCTCTACATTTAACGTTATAATCAAAATTAGTTACTTAATGTTTTTTTGAATAATTATTATTTTAGTTTAATACAGTTTCTAAAATTGATGTATAATTAAGAATAGAGCGCGACGATCGCGGACTACTAGTTGTTCGTTTATGGCGGATAAAGCGTCTTTGCCAGTAATACTTGGATAAAATAAAGAATTCAGAGTTAATACCAAATACGAGTATATATCTGTGTTATTATTAATACCTGGCTCCTACAACTTATTAATAATTATTAATATTTATTATCTGCTTATTTTGACCTCTCATACTACGTTTCTATGATTTAAAATGAAAAATAGAGAAAATGGCATTTCACTATCTTAATCGTGAAGACCCCTTATTTGAAATATTTGCACAAGTTACACAAAACTCTACAATATTTTATAACTTAAAAAATTATAGATATTTATAAATTACCCTTATGTTTGTCATTTCCATCTGAGCACATTTGATTTCATTCCTCATACCAATCATTATTTTTGAATGTTCTTGTTTTTGCGAGTCACATTCTTCAAACCAGGATTTTCTTTGTCCTTCTGAAAATTATATTACAGAAATTTTGAGATAATTACCATAATATCGTCTCTTAACAAATTGTAAAAATAGAACTAGATCCATGTATTACTATGTCTTGTAATTCTAAACGGAAAGAAATAATAAATAATGTAGGAAAAAGTGAAGAAATAATAAATCGTCTTGATATTGTTGTTATAGTAATTAAGAAAAAAATGAATGAATTAAAAAAATAAATAATGCAGAAGTATATTTTTGTAAAGTGTATTGTTCACAATTATGTAATAGAATTTCAGAAATGCGGTTCACCCCATGTATATTTATTATTATTTTTGTATAAAAGAGATAAAATAAGAGCAGCAAAAGATTTACATCTTCTGCTAAATATAAATAAATATAAATTTATAAGTGCAGAAATACCTGACAAAGCAACTAATCCTCTTCCTTATGAAATTGTTAAACAGTTTATGATACATGAAGCAAGTAAAAGCGCAAACATTAATACACTGTGCTCGAGTAAAGCAACTAATAAATGTTTTAAAAAGTTTCCTAAACTGCTTACTAATAATACAGACTGTAATACAACAGAATATCCTGTATACAAACTTTAAAATAATTAACGTTAATTTGTTAATAACTTTTAAAGTTGAAGTCGACTCCTTGAAGAAAAGTGAAAATTTTCGGTACACACCAGTGCCTTTCGCAGTCACCGTAAATAAAAAAATCAAAGATATTATTGTTTTATAAACATTGTTCTAAGTCTATAACCAATAAAATTCACAGTTTTAAACAGGACAATCAAAATGCCGTACTTGTAAACAAAACATTTTAAAAACGTTTTTTCTTCATCATAAATTGTTTAAAACACTTAATTGCTTATTCAAAATGTTTTATTAGTTCCAGATCTTTATGTACATGACTTAAGAATAACTGGTTAAATGTTTATCAAAATCAATTAAATAGTTTTTGCTGGGGAGTATACACAGACAGAAATTTCTGGTTCATACAACCAGTTTTTCGTGGTGAAATTTGTCTTTAGCTAAATTTTATTATTATCTTTATTCATGGTTAAAGGATCGTGAATCACGAATGTAGTCTTAACATGAAAAACAGGTTACTAATACCAGAAAATGCGCCTAACATTGTAGGTTACTTTAGACCATTTATTTTTGAAACACTATTGTAAGCGAAAACATTGAAAAAGAACATAAGTAAAATATTTAGTGGCTACTTTGGGACTTATTATTTCGTCAAATTACATAATAAACTTAAAAAGATAGCGCAGAGTTTCTTTTTTTATTTATTTTCCAGAGCGTCTTTGCTTCCAACATGACTGGACAACAGTTGACAAGTATAGCAGTAATATATTAGTTTAACGTTGGCGGCGCTGTCCCAGTGCTTTGGACAGCTGATCATCACAACACAACAAATTTCCTGGTTACAGTAACCAGTTTTCATACGT
>WNHD01008717.1:0-12662 GCA_011057455.1 Ganaspis sp. Gsp50
AATTAAATTTTTTTTATAAAAGGCGTCCGCCATATTGGATCCGCCATTTTGAATTTTTGAAAACTAACTTCAGATTTGCAATCACCGACCTCAAAAATGGTAAGAAACCAAGTTTTATCAAAATATTTTAATTTGCCGAATTTTGGACAGTTTTTTCGGATTCGAGCCCACTGTGCGCCCTGATGATGACCAGCAATTAGTGGTTGAAACGTTGGCGAATTTAACATAAAAAAAATAAGGAGTTTTATTTCATAAAATCTTCCTAAAAAGCGGATCCAAATAGGCATCATCATCAATGAATCTATTTTAGTTGTTAAAGATTAAAGTTATTAATAATTTTCACTAATGACATTCTATAATTTTGATTATGTTTTTTGTCCATGAAAATGATTGAACTTTCAGTGAAAATAAACTTGACTGATTTTATCAACCAAATTTGAACTGATTCAAACCAGGAGTGTATCCCTCAGTGTGCAATGTATACTATTTATGACCTCTTAAAGAAAAAATAACGCAAGATCTAAAACGAAATCGAAGGGAGCAGAAGGTATATCGCGGAAATCTGTTGAATTGGTACCTTGGGTGCGGTTCATTTGAAATGCCACATCGAGCCGTTCTATAGTGTCGCTGGCAGACACTACAGCCTCGTATGCGGTGTTATATAAAAAAATATGCAGTGCACTCGTATATAGGAGGGTAGCATGTGCGCCTTACGGCCTGGGGCTCGGTAAAATATTCTTCGACAATGTCTCTTGGCGAACGACAAGCACTGCCTCCACCTCCAACCCCTAACATCTACCTCGTAACCGCGTGCACCGAAGTCCTCCCACTGCTTTTGCTTTCCTCATCAGACTGAAAGAATAGAAAGTCACGAAGGGTTCAAGTTTTCTAGTACCTATGATAAAATCCCCAACTGCTTGTGGTTTCCAATATTCACTGTTTTTTATTTCTCAGAATATCGAATTTAATCTCAAAGACTAATAAGCTCTTTTTTAAATTATACAATTGTAAAATAAAATGAATAAAAAATAATTAATTAACTTGTAAAATTACGATCATTTCTCAATTCGCAAATTAAACGCTTTATTATCAATTTCATTTTAAAAATTGGGATTACCTAATTGCAGATGGTGATAGCAACAATCATTGGAGCGTTATTTTTAGAAAAGAACGACCAAGGGTACCTAATTGCAGATGGTGATAGCAATGATCAATTAAACGTTATTTTTGGATACGTCGAAATTTAGGAATACCTAATTGCAGATGGTGATAGCAACGAACATTGGAGTGTTATTTTTAGACAAGAACGTCAAAATTTAGGAGTACCTAATTGCAGATGGTGATAGCAATAATCATTTAAGCGTTACTTTTGGACAAATTCGTCGAAATTTAGGGATACCTAATTGTACATGGTGATAGCAACAATTATTTAGGCGTTATTTTTAGACAAATACACCCAAATTGAGGGATACCTAATTGTGGATGTTGATAGCAATAATTAGTCAAGTGGTGACTGATTTTAACATCTACGTCAAAATTTAAGAGTACAGTCTTTACCTTCAATAGGTCCTTTCTCAATATGCCCGTTCTCAATCAAATTCGCAATTGAGTTACCTTTCGTTTTTAGTCATCAACTATAACCTAAATCAAGATTGAATTTACACTTACCGATAAATTATTATTGTTACCTTTTTAGACCTAATTAAATTAATAAATCAAAATGTAATTGATTAAATTAATTGATATTTTAATCAATTAATTAAATTTAATTGATTAAATTAATTGATAATTTAATCAATTAATTAAATTTAATTGTTAGTAAAAATCCGGTTACAACCTACAAAATAATTTATTTTAAAATGTAGCCTTTGAAGCAATCAGATATGAGGAATTCATTATAATGATGTTATATTAAAAATCTTTAAATTCGAACAGTTTGGCAGCGACATAAGAGACAGGTGTAAGAAACGAGAATTTAACCAAAGTTCGGTCGCTAATTAAATTAATTTTGAGCCACCCTTCATTAACGTAATGCCTGAACGTTGCTGAACAAACTCTGTGATGAGCACCGTAGATTAATTTATTTTTGCACCAGACACTATTAAAACTAGTTTAGTAAAGTCCTGACACATCAAATTTACATTAACTAAAACAAGAACAAGTTTAGCTTCGCTCAAAAAGTTTTTTACTTTTTATAAACATGACTTTCATTTTATTTTTAATAGATTTCAGAAATAATACGCGAGATGTGTTTATCCTGATAAAATATTAAAATTAAGTTTGCTCGTATACTGTTTACCTTTTTTGCTCCTTTCTTTTACTGTTAATGGCATTCGAATTAAGTTCACAACGAATTAATTTTTAGAAAATACCTCACGCAAGCTTAAACAGGAAATTTGGTATTCACCTCGAATTTAAAAATTCGTTATGAAATCATTTGGAAGGATGTTCAGTTTTAATTAACGCTTTTCCACGTTTCTCGTTTTGTGATACGTCTCCGATTTCCTTTGTTCTGAAGAGGAGGTGAGAGACATGGGGGAAATTTCGAGGTATGGGGTGAAGAGAAGAATCGAGAAGAGGTCTTTATCACGGCGCGAGTACTCTGTGAAACAAGGTAAGACGACGGTGAAGATGAAGGAATGGGGAGAGGGGTTATGGGGTTTCTGCAGGAACCCGGAAATTTGCATACAGAGCATCTGTCACCAGCCCCTTAGCTGGCTTCGGCCATTTTCGAGTCGAGGTATCTCTTGGCTTGGATCTACGGGATAATGGAGGCCATTCTTATGGTAAGCGTCGAGGGTGTTTCGACAAGACCCTCACTTCGATTCTATGTCTTCGCTATGTTGCTCCGCGATTTTCACGTTCGAGCTCAGGTCTGATTAGATTAGATATTCCATTTTTATGGAATTCCACAAAAATGTCGTTAATCCTCGATCTCGCTTACTGAGTAAAAAGAATCTTAAAATGCTTTGCTTCTTTGCAATGGAAATGAAACCTACCCTCTTTAAAAATAAGTGACGTTTAAAGTTCTTGAGATGACAGACGCTATCTGTGAAACTTTTCCTTTGACAGTCATTGCTAAATGAGATGCGACATAGTTAATACCTCGCTTGTGAGGGTTGACAATTACTTTTGTCTCCATCCACAAGTTTATAAACCTTGTCAAACATTGTCTACGGATGACTTTGTCTCCAATTTGAACTTAGTTGTTATATTGTACTAACTTGCAGATGTCCGGGAAAAGTATATCAGCTGCTTTGTAATCTGTCTTAATTGGAATTGGTGATGGTATAAAGCAGTAGATGCTAAAGTGATGAAATCCCTAAGATCAAACCCACCTCCATTTATGTGGCTATGTCAACCTCGTGGTCTTTTGAACATCATCGCGACATTCATCCACCAGTTCTTCTCTAACTCTCGAAGGAGCACCTTGTGATCATACTCGACCAGAGAGCAAAACTAGTATTTAAGGCTAGATTGTTCTCGTTAATAAAACTAACATATTTTGTTCCCGTATTGTTATCTATCGTAATGTATTATTTTGTGCAGTAGTAATTACTAGGAATTGTAAGAATAAATATAACATCTGTCTATTGTGTATTTTAATATATTCTGTTCAATTTCATATGTTTAATTGTTAAATAAACAAATTATAATCAAATTCTAATGGATAATTATTCAACTGTTTATCAAACAAAGACTAATGGATAATTATTCAATTGTTTATCAAACAAAGACCCCATAGGTCTATAATTACAAACGAATCCTAAAACAAAAATATAAAGGTTAGACTTCATGTGTAACTGTTTAGCTGTTATTTCCTGACATTAGTTATTATTTTTAATTAAGTAAATAACTTTCTAGCCTAGCTCGGACATAACATTCAGACGTTCTAACCATTAGACTATGTAATTACTTATATAGTAAAATTTATTTAATACACACTTAAATAATAGAATGTACAAGAACGTTCTAATATCCCATAAATATCCCACGGATATCCCTTGAATGTCCCATGGATATCCTATGGACATCCCAGGGATATACAGTGAGGTCCCAAAGATATCCCACAGATATCCAAACCACCGTTCTTAGGGTATCACGTAGATCTCCATAGAACCTCCTATGGATATCTGTATGACATTTTCATAATATCCAGTGCTATCGAATACTGTGAGAAACTGTACTTCATTGAAAAATTCTTTTCAACCTCCAAATTATAGCAGAAAGTGGAAAAGCTACATTTGAGGCCGGTTTTTAAAAATCCACAACTAGATGGTGATAGAACTTACTGGAGTCTTAAATTCGTTCTTATGAATGTAATAAATAATTGAAAAAGGCGAAGAAACGTACATAGGTATGAAATTTCTGCGCCAAATTTAAAGGAAGATAAAAAAGAAACGAATCGACGGGGAGTCCCATTAATTTCTTGAAGCTCGAGAGGTTCATGCCGCGAGACTAAAGTCTTAATCCCAACTGAAAAACGGCCTCCAAAGTCGGTTCTCTAGAGTGCGAGTATCTAGAGAAACGAGCTGGCAACATTAACTTTGCAAGCTTCACACGAACGACACGCCAAATGCCGATAAAGCGCAGTACGGTAGCGAATGTAGCTAATAAAGTGCAAACTTGCCTGCATTTTAAGACGTGTGAAACTTCCATTAAAAAAGTAATGTTAGTTTCCATTGTGGAAAGCAAACTTCCCTAATCCAGTATTGAAGAACAGTATTGATATTTTATAAATACAAAGGCGATATAAGAATTTTTTTCCTTCGTGAAGACGCACCAGACGCAATACAAATCAATAAACGGGTATTGATTTTGGTGCAGGGAAAGTAGAAAAAGAAGTGGAAAGGAGTTTGTAGAAACAAAGAACCTGTTGGCTTCCGGTCATGAACGCATTAAAATTCAGTTCAAGTTTTGCTTTCCATTTCTATTTCGCAGTTCGGCCGTCACCCATCGGGTAGAGAACATTTCTTCTTAGCCTCCTCACTCCACTCCATGAAAACTGCCAAGTCTCGACGGCACCTAGAGTGCAATTTCGTGGTCTCCCTCGTATTTTGCTGTTCTTTAATTTGAAGTAATCATCTATAGCCAAGACCAGACCACAAACTTCTGATTATACGAAAAATAGGGATCAAGTGCAGTTTTTCATATACCTCTAACCCGACCCACTTTAGGTGAAGTTACATTTTATGAAATCTAAATTATTTTGCAATTAAAGTAATTATGAAACAAAAAATTATTATTTAACTGACATGCAAGTTTTGGAAATGCTCTTGACAAAGATTATAAAAAACATATAGAATCAGAAGTTACATGGAATTAGAATTGAGGACAATAATTATCTTTAGCTTTCATTAAGAAAATTTAAAATCGTTTTAGCCTCATCGTGCTCAACATCATACTACTTTTCGTCTAAAATATAAAAACTTAAAATTATATGCTTGTACTTTTCGATCGAACAATACGTAATTTGGAGTTATTTCTTCAGTTTGGTAATTCTTCTTGGTAATTACAGAATTTATTGCCAAGAAACAATAAATCGTAGAAGTTCCATATGTCGATTGGAAATTGGTTTAACTTTTGAAAGTTTTGCTAGCACTAAAGTGGTTTACAGCCTAACGATAAAATTAAAAAGCAAGACCGGTGTGCCAAAACTCTTGACCGATATATCAAAACGTCCAAAAAGCGAAGTTTTTCGTTTAATAAGTCGCTGTAATTTTTCACCGTACCTAGTTCCCTTGGCAGTAAAACGAAGGGTAGAAGTTCCCTTTGGTCTCTTACTCGCGTGTCGTGCAGATGTCGTTACTTCGACCTATTGCCAGTAAACTCGCATTAAACTCATTCACTGACTCCTTCTAAAAACGAGGGTGAAAAATATTGGTCTTTTTCAAAGAAATTTAAAGCACAAATGAATCAATTTCCTCAACTTGCGAAAGACAAGTAGGGAATAGTACGGAGTATTTAGCAATTATTTAAAAACATATAAGAAATACTACAATTTCATTTTTCTTTCTTTTCATGTTTCTCCGAACTTTTAGAAAGGTTATCTTGTAGTATGAAGAGATTTACTCAACCAGCTTAGTAAAGTGGTCCTTCGGTTTTCCTGAATTCTTACTTTTTTCTCGTAAGAGTCCAGTAAATCACTCAGTGGAAAATTCGCACCGACGTCCAAAAGTGGTTGGATCTGACAGGCACTGAACAAACAGAATTTAAGATTTCTGTAAGAAGATTCTTGGTGTGAGAAAGTAACGTCAGTCGTATGCAATTTTGCTGTCTCGCAAAGTTAAGACCATAATTATGTTTGAACGAGCTCTTTGAAATTGTTGAGTCGAGAATGAGAAGACACCAGCCAAAATTGAAATTTTAACTGTAGTGGGTAACTTTAACTAAAGTAAGTAACTTTAACTCAAGAGAAATCAAATTGCTGTTGGAATTTGTTTCCTATTTTCAAGTTAGCGGTAATAAAAAATTATCTGTTTGTTACATCCAATGTCATGTAACTAAAATTAAAAATTTTTAGTTTTTAATAAATATCAATAATTTAGATTAAAATTGCATATATAATTAATAACAGAGTGAAGAGAAACCAATTTTATACCACCCGGTCTTTTCAAAGTTCATCTCATCCCTAGTCAATGGCTGAAGAAACAAAACTATATAAACTTTAATCAAACTATCAACAATTGCCAAATACTCCGTGAACTTCTAACTTGAATAGTATCGTGAGTCGCCCCGTCAAGTTCACCTTTGTGAAGTGTTGTAGTCTTATCTGAACTTAGTTTTTATATTTCAACGCGATAATAGTTTCGTGATCGCTTATTCAAGCTTGAAATACTAAATAAATTCTGTTTTGCGACAGTTAATATTCCTTACAACGTATTTTAATTTCAACACGTCGATATTCTCCGTGATCGCTTATTCAAGCTTGAAATATACGTTTGTAGTAATCGAAGCTTTTTTATTGTTTGTTTGTTATAAAATGTATAATTATTTAAGGTCGCGATTTATTTAAGTTTGCTCTCATGTATACTTTGTTCCCATGAGGGCTTCATAGCCCTAGGGATTTTGATTCTTTAAAAAAATAAAATAAATAATATAAATAAATATTACAATAAACATTTGCAGCGATTATGTAAAACGATTTATGTCAGAATGTCGTCTTCGTAGGTGTCACAACTATGCAGTGGTTATATAACAATCGCATAAGAAGGCATTATGCATAATTTCACTCTTCAAAATAAAATAATAATAATAATATTCCTCTGACTTCTTTATTCAAACGGTAGTTTAGAAAGTTGAAAGAAAAGTAATACGTTAATGAAAACGTGACAATTTCGAAATTAAAAGTTAAATTAAAACACGAAATTCTAATTAAATTATATAAATAATATAACCGCTACTTTTTAATTTCAATTTTCTGATATATTTTATACCGATAGAATTCTGAAATGACATTTTATACACTGATGCTTTCAAAGGTAGATGTTCTGATAGTACTTGGAAAACTTTCCTGAAGCTTCCATTAGGGGCATGTGCTCTTTAGAAAGTAACTTTCATTAGACATGCAAAATTAAGCAATTTACCCTTTAAGTAAAATCGCACTTATTACTAAAATCTCCTATTTGTGCATTTTCTTTCAAAAATCTGTTGAAGATTCTAAAAATCTCTAAAAGGTTCTAAACATCTTGCTTAATTATTTACATGATGTTGAAATAATTGAGTGAATGAAGCGAAAATCTAAGTTTTTCCACTTATTTCTAGAAGCAAAGAAGAAAACTACGAACATGAGAGAGGTACAAGTAAATGAAAAGGGCTGTAAGTGACAGAAACGAGTATCAGAGACGTTGATGGGGTGTAAGCTTGTTGCACAGATAGGGTCTGTCGGTAACGGGATATTACTACTTTAGCTAACCTATTACCTACTACAGTGTCGCCTCCATAAAATCTAAATTTGCCAAAATGAAAATATATTTTATCAAAAAAAAAAAAAAAAAAAAAAAAAAAAGAATTACTTTTTTAAAAAAAAATTTAAAAATTTTAAAAGCTATAAATAAACAATATTGTAAATCGTTTTGGATCATCTAAATTCTTTATTAATGGAAATATCTCTATTTTAATAGTGATTTATCATCATATTTTATTTTATTCATTACTGAATTTTTGCTTTATGCAATAATATTATTACTAAATCAAGGAGGAAACGCCTCTCGCCATTATCTTATTTGTTACATTTTTTTTTACATTTTTCGAAATGTTCCCCAACATTACAGAATATTTCTGGATATCTTATAAACGTCCGTGAATATCCATAGGATGTCCTACAGATATCTATGGGTTATTTTCTGGATATCTAGTGGTCCTGAAATTAGGATATCCTTGAATCGTCGTGTGGATGTTACAAAATATCCATGAGATATTTTGATCTTTTTGAATATATTGAATTTTTGATATTTTTGAATCCCGTGAATATCCTATAAAAATCTTACCAAAGTTCCATGGATATCCTATGGATGTCCCAAAGATATTCTAGGATTAACGAAGTTACAAATAAAACAATCTATTACACTAACAAAGATTTCATAGTTAATCGTCTAGTTTATCTATAGGATCCCATGATAGATTCCATGCGATACTGATACAAAAGAATGAATTAAATTCTAGATAACTAAAAAAAACAATCGTCAGAGGCGTGAATGCAATTTAAAGAAAACTATCTTCTGAAAAATGTCCGTTATTAATAATTACAATGAAACTTTTAAATCGATATAATACATATTAAACATTACAATACAATTTGGTGATATTCTTCAATTTTTGATATATTATTTTAACAAGTTACAAACTCATATTTATCTTACATTAACAAGAAAGCGTTAAATTATTCAAAATACATCATGAATTTACATTCGTGTATACATAAATTTTTTTAGTTTAATTCAATTTATTATCTTATTTTATTATCTTTATTATCTTTATTATCTTTATTATCTTATTTATTATCTTCTCATAAACAAAGTAACACGCGCGATATAGTGCGCGCACATTTTTGCTAGTATATACTATAAAATATAAGTTCTTTTTACAATTAAACACAAAAATGAAATTACTTAAGTAGTAGTTACTTTTAATGGTTTCCATCAAAGTTTCTATATCACAGATCGTAGCCTACTCTTCTGTTAGCTACACAATGAGAGTTCGAATCCTGGTCCCAAAATTTTTTTTTATGTTCTAAAATTATGTTTCAGGAAGTTCTAGAGATGCGGAAATTTGGATATCTCTGGGATGTTCTACGTATAACCTAGGACTTAACAGGGACGTTTTCAGGATATCCGACATCCTTGAGAGAATATCTTAGGGACTTCCTAGAGATATCTTTTTGCTAAGAGGGTTCATCTTGAAGACTAAAATAAAAAACTGGCTAGCTAACAAAATTAAGTACACCAAAGATCGAAATATAAGAAATGGTATCTTACTTACATGAAATGATATTCTAGTTTGAAAAAAATAAGACAGAGAGTTTCTCTGACATATCAGCAAACTCACCTGAAAGAAAGAAAATGAAGTGTTAGTCAAAGTTACATTCTTATGATTTCTATCACTTTCGTAAAAGATAACGCAAGAACTACATAAAAACCCACACACGTTTATAATTTAATTTATACTTGTTATTTTAGAATCATAATTTTTTGTCCAGAGCAACTGTAGCGATACCTTTGTCTGCTTTGGTTACTATAATATCCTTCAAAAATTGTTTTTTGAGTTTGACATCATTGGTTTGAAATTGGTTTAATACTTGCGCGACTGACAATTTTAGTCGAAAAAAAAGATTCAACAAATGAAACTTTTTTAAACTGTCCTAAATAAATGCATTTCAGTGTATTTATCTTTCAGCCAAGTAAATTAAAATGCAAATTGAAAATTCTGCACATCGGAATAAAAATTAAGTAAATTAAATTTGTCGAAGCAGTTTTTGCAAAAGCATGTGCAGAGTACACATACCGTGCTGCATTTCCCAGCGATGTTGACACGATTTGAATAAAAACTCGATACACTCTTAATCGGAGAGAAAAAAATGTCTTGTGAGTTCTTCGAAGGAGCGTCAAGACAAAACCGGTCCTTCCGGTGTTTAAGAACCAAATCCATCAGAAACAAAGAAGAATTGCATTGTTTGATGGCAAGCAGCCTCATTTTCTTGGTGACAAAAAAGAAATGTGTAATATTTGCTTCGTCGCCAACTCCATTTCCACCCTCATTTTCTGCAGCCAAGCGCAACCAACTAAAACGAACAGTATAAGAAAAGGAAGTCCGAAACCAACTTGAAATATCTCATTCTTTCCCTCTTTCTCAGATGGAGGACACCCGGGAGGATCTAAAGAGCCTCAAGCCTCTCCTTCGGGAGTCTGTTCATGGACCCTCTAACAAACTTATCCCCGGGTGGCGCAGTCAGAAGCACCAGAAGGTGAAACAGGAATGAGAGTCGCAAGAGTTAGGAAGAAAAAATAAATTCGTTTAGAGAACAGTACAAAGAGGAAGTTGAAGAGAAGGGTCATTCCTTAATACAAAAAACCGAAAAGTGAATAAATGGATTTGTTGCGACGTGAAAAATTCTGTATGGAATTCGTAAGGGTGATTAGTCACCACGAATAATTTGAGACTTGCGTCAATTTTCGCGCGGATAATTTGTACGACTGAACAAATGATGAAACCAGTCTCACGAGAAACCGAATGATGAACACTTTAACTTTTATATTTTTTTATATTTTATATTTTCTATAGGTTATGTTTTAATGAAACTATGTAATATATTGACGGTTATTATTGATGCGTGATGTAACATCTTCATATATTGTTCACAGCTATGCAAGCTCTGATGAGGTTTTGTATGTACAAGGCGAAAGCTCAGTAAATAAAAATTTTTTATGAAAGAACGATCAGTTTGAATAAAATGTTTAAGACCTTATTTCTGAATTTACAATCTTAACTGATCAACAACCTTTTCAACAACTTTTCTATTAAATTTAATTTTAATTTCACCACGTGGCAAGAACAATTAATTCGAGACTTGCACCAAGATTAATAAACAGAAAATCGAAAAAAAAAGATTCTTCGCTAAGAGATAAGATATAAACTCTGTTACGTTTTGTCTTACTAGACTTTCTGTCTAATTATCTTCCTTTTCCTTATTTCTTTCTTCCTCGCTTTCTTCCATCTCATTCATTTTTATCTACAAACGATATTCTAATTACTTGAATTTTGTAGTACATTTTTTTATTCCACATAGCAATCTTTCTTCCAATTACTCTGCAATGAAATTCACACTATAATAAAGTGTGATAAAATTACCACATTATCTCTACTTTGCAATCCATTTTAGTAATTCCAGCAGCGATTAGTTTCTCCCGGAACGTATATACGTAAAAGAAAAGAAAACATATAGTTAGCAGGATTCGATCATCATTAGGTTATTCTGCAAAAAAGTAAAGAAACCTGAAAAGATGATAATTGCATTTGACGACTAACAATCATCCAAGAAGATAGAGTCAAGAGAAGCTTTACTTTCTTGGGAAAGGGAATTGGAATGGGAAGAGAACCACTGCTGACATAACCGGCATAGCTGCGAGCTGCGTGCTTGGCCTGACTGTTTCTCCTACTTCCCCTTCTTTTACTCCTTCATCTGCTCCTTGTTCTCCATTTCTCCTTCACTCATGACATTCAACATACTATCAGAAATATTCCTACATACATACAATTATACGTAAATCAACTACCTACGATTCTGCCATTCAAATGAAAGTTATGCATGTCCAATGATAAACTATTGATAGTCTCGAAACTATCAGAGTTGCCTCGCTGACAATTACACGCACAACAAATAGAAGAAAACTAAAATATACGTACTATTGAAATAAAAATAAAATATTTAGTGATGTATGTCTTATTAAACAATCGAGAAATTCGGCGAGGGAAATGAACGTCTTATGGAAATACTAATATCGTTTTGATCTTTGCAAATTTGCAATAATCTTGACAAATCGATTGTATTAACAAAAAAACAGATCTAGAACATTTTAACAAATCATATAACGCAATTTTAGACTTTTTAAAATGATGTTTCAATGTTTTAAAAAAATAACTTAATTTCCGTTTATTTGAAGGCAATTCGAAAATTGTTTTTGTAATTGTCATTAGATTTTATAATTGTATTAGTATTAGTAGTTTTTGTTTTGTTTTTAATTTTGAACTTCTTAGTACACTGTCGACTGTCGAACGTCACGTTCGATTAGTTTTAATTTTAATAATTTTTGACCATTTTTATGTATTTTGTTTTCCTGTTTTTATTTATTTTGTTTTATTTATTTATCATTTTGGATTATTTGACATCTTTTAGGTATGTTTTAATATTTTATTTTTATTATTTTTATTGTATTGTAATCATATTATATTTTTTATAACTCAGTTCAAGAAACAGCATGAATTGTAACTCTGATGATAAGTAGAAAACTCCCTTTTCTGGAACAGTTAAAAAAAGAGCACTTTTTGGAATCACGTGCAAAAAAGTATACTCTTTTTTGAACTGTCCCAGGGCAAGGAAGTTTTCTACTCATCGTCAGAGTCACAAATCACGCCGTTTTTATAACTTTGTTATAAAAAGTATCGTT
>WNHD01008727.1:0-19422 GCA_011057455.1 Ganaspis sp. Gsp50
TACAAAAATGTTAAAACAATAAATAATGATTATTTCCTTATTATTAATGTTGCAGATAATTCAGCTTCAATAAAATTGATTAAAAAGGGTTGAAATAAATGTAAATTGTAAAGAGTATTTCTTTCTTCATCAAATTAACTGTTATTTTATAAAAATAAATAAATTTACACAATTTAAACGATTTTACAATTTTGGCATTTACACATAACCTCAAAAAAAAACTTCAGAATTAAGGCGCATTTACACCTGCGGTCATATGTATATGCCTTTACATTCTGTTACTAGAAAATTTCTACTCTGTGAGTTTCTTTCTATGTAGTTTTAGTCTATGCTCATATGAAATGTTAAGGCGCATTTACACCTTTGTTAAACTTGTCCAAAAAGAAAAATAAAGGTTGAAGGCGCATTTACACCTTTGTTAAACTTGTCCAAAAAGAAAAATAAAGGTTGGACTAAAAAAAACAGACAGTGTGTTTGTCTCTCTTTCTCTCTAATGTAAAGTTTACGGTTTGGACAAATTAACAGAAAGTCTAGATGCAGCTTAAAAAGGGTAGATAGATTTTAACGAAAGATGTAAAAGCGTATTTACCTTTGCATGCCTGACCTTCTATTAAACTTGTCCAAACAGTAAGATCTACATTAGGGTGCAGTCACATGCAGAGGAATAGAGGATTAGTGGAATAGAATAGCCCAATCAAAAACTATGTTCTAATGTGTACAATTATGCGATTGGTCTATTCTATTCCACTAATTCTCTATTCCTCCACATGTGACTGCACCCTTAGAGAAAGAGAGTTAGGCACACAGTCTATGTCTCTTTTTAGCTTTTTCCGTTTGGACAAGTTTAACAGGGGGTGTAAATGCACCTTAACAGTTGGTGTAAATGTGCCTTAAATGCAGCCTTAGATTTCAAATATTTTAATTGGTTTCAGTGATGGACAAATTCTAGAAGAATATTGTTTTCTAACCTATTAAATTTAGTTTTCTCACCTACAAAACTACAATCTAGCGCCTGATGCAAAATTCCTGGAATTTCTTTGGTTTCTTTGTAAGAAGCGCAAGGAGTAATTTATTTTCATATTTCTCCTTTCGTACCATCATAGATTATTTTGTGTAGAAGTGTTTAATAATCCTTAAAAACGGCTCCACGAAAGTCAAAAAAGATGTCAGAATCGGCAGAATTAGAGGTGAGTTTAATTAAAAGCACTATTATTTAAGTGAAAACTATATGCAGAAGCAACGGTTGATATTTAAAAGTACGCTTCATGTAAGCGTATGTACGTGCAAAAGCAGTGTTACTTTTAGTTACCTTGTTTATGATATCTGTAATCGACAAAATTGTGGTTTTTAGTATCCATTGTAAAATGGAGTATTTTTATTTCTTATTCTTTTTATAAAAGATAAAGTACACATTCGGAGTTTTTCGTAAATCATTGAATGTGACAAATAATGATACGTGGGTATTTAGCCTGTTAATATCGATTGGATGTTTTACCGGTAGGTTATTGTAAACTAGCGAGGTAAATAGAAATATTTACTCAGTCTGACACAAAATATTGAAATCCTTTTTTTATGTTTAGTGTGTCACATCACTAACAACTTTTGTTAATATGTGGCACATAACCTCAATTTAGAAAACGACATACATCTGTTCCTTGTTTTTAGTTATTTAGTTAGAAATTACTTAGATTCGACAAAATTTACGTATTCATAATAATTATGGTTATGGTAATATATTTAAGAATTATTGTAAAGGAATGGCGAAAACATTGGTCTCTTTGAAAACTGAAAAAATTGCTTTAAGGTTTCAGTGGTTTCAAAAGAGACTCTTGTTAAAAAAGTTATCAATCTTTTAAGTCAGCAGTGTCAATGTTATTTTAAAGAGAAAATAAAAATGCTCTTGGTTTTATGTGCTTTAAAATTCTGTAATCAGTCATTTATTTTGCTTTATTACAAAATACACCTAATTGTCTCAAACGTCACGAGTTGGCAAAATGTAGAAAAAGGTTTGCTTTAAAAATGTGTTATTTCCATTTTGACACTTAAAATAATATGACACTGCGTGAATCTTGGAACATCAATGCAAATCATCATTTCAAACTAAAGTGCAAGAAGTCTCATAAATTTGTATATTTCTAATTAATCTTCCGTGCACGACAATTTTATTTCAAAATCAAATGCAATTAACTTCCAAGTCGATGGATTTAAATAAATTGTAATTTTTAAACCAAACTTTTGTAAACTCAACTTTTTTCATTTAACTAAAAAAGATAAATCAGATTTTATTTCATTTAATTTTGAAATATTTACACCGAAGATTGATTAAAACAGTATTAAACAAATTTGCCTGCCTATTTTGTTTTATGCTTTCATTTAAGTTATCATTATCCCGCATTATCGATTCAATACATCAACGTGAGGCGTCGAATTTATTTTGGGAATGAACAAAGTCAACTTATAAATTAAAGTAAAAAAAGATCGTTTAATTTGAAAACGTTTTATTTTAATTTGAAACAAAAAATAATAATTTGGACAATAAAGAAAACTTGGACAGAAAAGTTCTTGGGCGTGTAGCAATCTTTGCAGATACGGCTGCAGTACGAATTGAGACAAATCTCAATTCCGGTAGTCGACGATGGGTACAGTGATGTGTCACTCGAGGTTTTCTGTTTAAAAATTAATAATACTACATAAGTAGTATAAATAAAAAATGCAGAAAACTAGAAATACGCAGTGACAAACCCTAATAACATACTTAATGTGTGTTACTTACCCATCACTGCCTATATTTTAGGCGTTTTGCTTATCCTTGCTCAGCAAAAAAGCTAAAAAACAAAGCTAAAACTAAAATCAAAGCTAAAAAACAAAGCTGAAAACAAAGCTAAGAAAACAATGCCAAAAAAGCTGAAAAAACAAACCTAAAAAACAAAGCAAAAAACAAACCTAAAAAATGGAAAGGATGAGCTAAAAGCCAATTTAAGCTTTGCGGAAGCAGAATAGCGTTTATTTTTCTGTTTACGTTTGCGTTTCTATTCAGCTTTGGCCTGTACTTCACACAGGAAGATCTGTTACTCCAAACGAACACCTATTTTGGTTCCATTAAGATGCAAAGTCTTAAAGGACCAAAGTGCCAATTTACACCAGGATGTGGTGATAATGTAAGCTCAAATATAATAAAATGGGTTAAGACATTTAATTTTTAATTACATCGATCTATATTTATACATTCATTTTCATATCAAAATGATCATGTGTATTTTATACGGAGGAAAAATGTTGCTGAATTTATAGCATGCGTATTCAAAATAATCAAAAAACATAATGTATAATTCATTCGTAGTTTCTTGATTTTAAACAATGAAAGATATTTACCCTTTGCTTATAAAATAGAAACAAACTCACTAAATTGTACAAAAATTTACTAAAGCGAAGAAACATTTACTAAATTAGACAAAAATTCAATAAATTGTACAAAAATTTACTAAATTGAACAAAAATTTACTAAATCGAACAAGAATTTACTAAATTGAACAAGAATTTACTAAATTGGACAAAAATTTACTAAATCGAACAAGAATTTACTAAATTGAACAAAAATTTACTAAATTGAACAAAATTTTACTAAAATAAACGAAAGTTCACTAAATTGTAGAAGAATTTACTAAAGTGAACAAAAAGTTACAAAATTAAACAAAAATATTCTTTAATAAAATAATTATAGTTTGAGAAATTCATGCAGAAGAACTTTAACTTACAAAAACATTTTTTCAATGTAAGACATTTGCTATTTTCCCTGCAAGAATTTTTAGTTCTGATGTAATTGTATATTAAGATCATTTTAAACAGCTGGTTGAAGTACAATTTTTTTAATGATTGCAACAAAAAAATTAATACGTCATCAAGCGGAATATTATAAAAGAATTTTTGCTTAAAACTCTTTTTTTGAAATCAAATGAATTTTTGGTTTAAAAAATCTATGAGATAAAAGTGGAAAGAGAAAAGAAAAAACCATTTTAAATTTAAATCGTTGATCGAAAACGTTGTGCATTTCAATTATGTTTTTAAAAAATAATTCTAAATCTGCAAAAAAAAATTATCTACACTTTCTCTTGAATCTTCTTGTTCTTTTGATTATTGTTTTTTTTAGTATTGCTCTTTTGAATCTTTTTCATTTAAATCTTGTTCTTTTGAGTCTTTTTCATTTAAATTTTGTTCTTTTGAATCTTTTTCATTTGAATCTTGTTCTTTTGAATCTTTTTCATTTGAATCTTGTTCTTTTGAATCTTTTTCATTTGAATCTTATTCTTTTGAGTCTTTTTCATTTAAATTTTGTTCTTTTTAATCTTTTTCATTTGAATCTTGTTCTTTTGAGTCTTTTTCATTTAAATTTTGTTCTTTTTAATCTTTTTCATTTTAATCTTGTTCTTTTGAGTCTTTTTCATTTAAATTTTGTTTTTTTTAATCTTTTTCATTTTAATCTTGTTCTTTTGTTTTTTTTTCATTTGAAACTTGTTCTTTTGAATATTTTTCATTTAAATCTTGTTCTTTTGAGTCTTTTTCATTTAAATCTTCTTCTTTCGAATCACATGCATTTCGACTATAAAATCCACGTTAGAAATCGAACCAAACATCAAATGATTTATGCTCTTTTGCTCACTTGAATACGCGAGCTATAAATGCAATTTTTTTGCTCTGGGCACACATGCTTTTAATGTTTATTCATGTAATTAAACTCTTGTCATATTGCCTGTTAAAAAGCGAGTTTCAACAAATTATGAATTTATTTCTTCATCATGTATATGTGCCTTGAAATATAAAAGAATCTATTGTCTGAATTGTTTTACATAGGTTCTGAATTACTGATTTTTTACATTTTCACCACCAATACTGAATATTGCAAAACGTCATTGACACCTTATGTTGACAATTTGTAAGATTCGAGACTCTCTTAAGGTGGCAAAATGGCATCTTTCGCACTAGGTAAAATTCTAATCATTGATATTTCAAATTAATGCAATTAATGAATTAATTTTTAATTAATTAAATTTTAATGAATTAATTATAATATACTGACATTTTTTTGTATTATTTTTTTGTTTGTCTTAATAGCAAAATTTATAATAAATTTAGCCTGAAAAGATCGTAAAGTTAAATCTTAAGAAGATTAACAGAGATTGTTCTTTGGATAATTTTGTTATAGAATATGGTGTTAAGTTTTCGAGTATCTGAACTGCAGATGCTATTGGGATTCGCTGGGCGAAACAAATCAGGCCGCAAAAACGAATTACAAACACGTGCCTTGGAACTTTTGAGACTAAGATCACATCCAGTCCAACTAAAAATACGAGAACTTTATAAAACCATACAGTAAGAGCAAAACTAACTTTTGATTTTTACTTATTACTGGGTGGAACAATAATTGAGAAACGACATACATACTGACGTGGTCATTTTATTTTTATTTTTTATTACATATTCGATTGACAGTCAGGATCAAAAAATAAGACGTGCACGATGAATACCCAACGATTCAATTGGACCTGAGATTAATAATCGTACATGGCAAATTCTTTGGTCCGGATTCTCAATTTTAGATTGATTTTCTAAAATTTAAGTATTTTGCCAATTTTTGATAATAATCAAATATTTATAATGTTTCTTTTTTAGGGCTGATCAATTAAATACCCATCCATCGTACATTCAAAGTGGTGGCAATACTGAAAATTCTGTTGATCAAAACATGCATTCCCGCAATTATTACACTAGGTGAGTACAATTTTATAAAATAGTAGCTTTAATAAAATTTACTTTTAATAAAGTATAGCTTTAATTAAATATAGCTTTAATTAAATATAGTTTTAATTAAATATAGCTTTAATTAAATATAGCTTTAATTAATTATAGCTTTAATTAATTATAGCTTTAATTAAATATAGCTTTAATTAATTATAGTTTTAATTAAATATAGCTTTAATTAAATATAGCTTTAATTAAATATAGCTTTAATTAAATTCCATGTTTCTTTCACTTAGAGTACTTTTTCCAAAAAAATGTTTGTTGTTAACGAAAAATACCAACACTGAAAATTCAGATTTCAAAAAAGATTTTAAATAATTATTCAAAATGCTTTGTTTTACAATAAACGTGATTGAAATTTGGACTCAGTTATTTTGGCCAAATTATGTGTCATAAAAATAAGGCATTTTTAATCATTATTTAATACGTCGATTATTATTGTTGTTGATTATTATTATCTTTTTAACGCCGATGCTCTGCTTTTTAACCATCAAGAAAACATAATTTTTTAACTAACAAACATGTAAACCTCAACATTTTTTCTGGTTCAAAACCAAATTGCGAGCTTACAGAATTATTATTGTAACAAATTCTATGAACTCTTAAAAGTTTTCAATAATTAAAGTGGAATTTAAGTTTGTTCTTATAAAGGATAATGTGTTTATTACTTAATTTTGAAATTCTTATGTTAATTACGATATTTGTTACTAAATTTGTTACTAATTTTGGTAATAACTTTGTGACAATTTTGTTACTAATTTTGGTACTAATTTTGGTACCAATTTAGTACTAATTTTAGCACTAATTTTATTTATTTATTTATATGTGAGAGTGTGTGACATAATTTTAATTAAAATGCAATTAAATAATAAATAATTCAAAGTTATCTTTAGAATATTGTTGGGCGTAGGTTTTGATAGAGAAAATAAGTTTTTTGAAAAAATAAGCCAAAGGTAAATGAAATCAAATTATCATTAATACCAAAATGATCTACAATCATAAAAGTGAAAGACCGATATAAGAAAAACATTAATTTAGGTTTAAAATTGAAATAGAACAAATAGTTTGACTGGGGAAATTTGGTACTTTTTTGACTGGAAAAAAAATTCTGAGAAATTTGAATAGATAAAATAGAATAATTAATTGAAAGAATTAGAAAAATTGGATAGTAAATAATCACTATAATAATTAATTAAATAAATAATAATTAAATAATTAAATATAAATAATTAAATATAAATAATTAAATATAAATAATTAAATCTTTTATGCTTCAAAAGAAAATCTGCATTTTCATAAACAATACATCACAGAGGATCGAAAAGTTTTCAGGAACTTAAGAGAAACTTATTCTAAAATTATTCGAGTCATTCAACTGTAGATTCTACTGTAGAATATTGTTATGTGTTTTTCCTATTTTTTGTTGAATTTGATTTCATCTAGCAATTATTTTATATAAATCTAATCAAGAAGCTTGTTATTGAACTTGATTGTATTCTGTAAGGGCAGTTTTTTATATTGATTCGATTCTTTGAGTACAGTTTTTTATATTGATTATATTGTTCTTGATGAAAAATGTTAATATTTTGTTTATTTTAGACAAGGCCATGCTCAGGCTATGGGCCAACAACAACAAGCAGCAGTGGCAGCAAATAAAGAACTACCTCCTGCACATCAAGCCTCGTTACCGCAGGCACAAGTTGTCTCAAGATCAAATCCTGTATATCAACCTACAGGTTACACGAGTGTGACACCTCAGGTAAAATGAAATTTATTTATAAATAAATAAATACAATTTACGAGAAAAGCATTTTTTAGCCAAGTATTTTAGAAAATCTTCTGATAACGAGCAAATTATTACTTTAAAATATTTAGCAATTATTAAAATTGTTGAACAAATTGAACAATTCTTTGACAATTTTAACAATTTTTGAACAAATTGAACAATTCTTTAATAATTTTAACAATTGTTGAACAGTTTGAACAATTGTTTGACAATTTTAACCATTTTTTGACAATCTTATCAATTGTTGAACAAAGTGAACAATTCTTTGACGATTTTAAAAATTGTTCAACAGTTCGAACAATTGTTTGACAATTTCAACTATTGTTAAGTATTTGTAAGTGACGAGTTTAGCATAATTATTATTAACAAATTAATGCAAACTCTCTTTTTTTTTAAATAAAATGTCTTCTTTCAGCAACGTACAACAGGGTCAGTTTATCCTTATCCATATCCTCAAAAAGTGTTGCCTATGCAATCATCGTTGCAAATGCAACAACCTAATCAGTATCCAGTACATCCGGATGTAAAGTTTAAAAAATTACCATTCTTCGATCTTCTTGGTGAATTATTGAAACCTTCTAGTCTTACACCACAAGGAACAATGAGAATGCAGGAAAATACCTTTTTATTTCACTTGACTCCTCAGCAATCGACTGACGTGGCTAGTTCGCGCGATTGTCGTCAAGGGAGTAAAATGGATTACACAGTACAAGTATAAATAATATTTTTAAATGCATGCAAAAGCGCTTTAAATCTTTAAATATTTGCTCCAACTATAATATTCGAGCTCAAAAGCAGCCAAAACAATAGAATTTTTTTTTAAATGATCTAGACGATATATTATATCATTGCTTGTTAATAATTAATAAACAAACAATTGTTGTTCAAAAATGTAGTTTTTTAAAAATACAGTTATTTATCAATCTAATTGTTTATCAATTTAATTTTTTATCAATTTAATTTTTTATCAATTTAATTTTTTATCAATGTAATTGTTTATCAATTTAATTGTTTATCAATTTAATTGTTTATCAATTTAATTGTTTATCAATGTAATTGTTTATCAATGTAATTTTTTAAAACTGTAACTCATAATTATCTACGTTAAAAAGTAAAGTCAATCAACTATAATTGAAAATTCTTGTAATTTAAAAACACTCTTGTAATTTAAAAACACGTGCTACTTTATTGTTAACGACGAAAATAAATTTAATTACATACTTTATTTTTCATTTCAGGTACAAATGCGATTTTGTTTGCAAGAAACGTCGTGTGAACAGGAAGATAATTTTCCTCCTAACATAGCCGTAAAAGTAAACGGAAAAATATGCCCTTTACCTGTGAGTTCTTTTTGTTTTATATTTTATATTTATTCATATTTTATGTATTGTTTACAAAGTTTATTATAACAGTTTCTTTTTCTCTGATTCGGCTTGATTGATATCTTCCTGATACGAATTATTTATTGTTATTTATTTACTATTATTTAATTATGTATTTACTATTATTTATTTCTTCATTTACTATTATATATTTATTATTTAATAATAATAATACATTGTTATATATTTATTATTTAATATTTAATAATAATAATAATAATAAATGCCCACATAGTACCTAAACTTGTATCAACATTGCCAATCTTTCCTCAAGTTTCGTCAAATTCCAGAAAATTTTCTGCAAGTTTAGAAACTTGAAAGTTTGACAATGTTGATAAAAGTTTAGATGCTATGAGGGTGATTACTATATATTTATTACATAATAATAATAATAAGAAATTATTATTATACATAATATTTAATAATAATAAATCAATATAAGAGTTGCTGGAGTATAAAATCACTAGCTGTCGAATTAGAATCGACTCTTTGTGAAATTATTAAATTAAAAAAGAAATAAATAAAAATACATATAATATTATTAGTCTTTTAATAACCAAATTTATGTTTTGCAGAATCCAATACCTACTAACAAACCAGGAGTAGAACCTAAAAGGCCTCCGAGACCCGTTAATATTAGTCCTTTAGTTAAATTATCCCCTACAGTTGGTAATCAAATTCATGTAACGTGGTCCGCGGACTATAGTAGGAGATATGCAATAGCTATATATCTTGTAAAGAAATTATCAAGCTCGGAATTATTGACAAGGTTAAAAAATCGGGGTGTCCGATACTCGGATTATACGAGAGGACTGAGTAAGTAAATTTAATCAATCCGAGTATTTAATTTTACTATATTTCAAGAAATATTTTAAAGATATATTTACAAGTCTGTTTAAAGAAATATTTTACGAATATTTCACGAATATTTTACAAATATTTTAGGAATATTTACGAGTCTACTGTTTTAAGAAATATTTTAAAGACATTTTACGTTGTTTTTAGTTAAAGAAAAATTGAACGAAGATGCAGATAGTGAAATAGCAACTACGTCTCTCAGAGTATCGTTGGCTTGTCCTTTAGGAAAAATGCGAATGAGCACGCCATGTCGTGCTTCAACGTGTTCTCATTTACAGTGTTTTGACGCGTCGCTTTTCTTACAAATGAATGAGCGTAAGCCAACCTGGAATTGTCCTGTTTGCGACAAATCAGCTTTGTATGATAATCTCGTTATCGACGGTTATTTTCAAGAAGTACTTAGTTCCAGTAAACTATTGTCAGATGTTAATGAAATTCAATTATTGCAAGATGGTTCTTGGGAGAACCTCGTGCCCAAGAAGGAAAAAGAAAAGGACAAAAGCGAAAAGATTGATATCAGTTCAAAACCAAAAATTGACGTTGATACAGTAGATTTAGGTAGGATTCTTAGTAAAATTTATTCATTTGTACTTTTTATTTCAAACGGTTGATTTTATTGATTTATTATTGATTGATTAATTAATTTATTATTAATATATTATTTATTATTAATGTATTATTTATTATTAATTTATTTATTATTAAACTATTATTTATTTATAATTTTAATTAAATTTCTATTTCTGCAGATGAAACGAACCCCTCAACACCAACGCCAAAGGAAAAGAAACGTGCTGTTGTAATTGATTTGATCTCGGATAGTGAAGACGATGAAAGTGATTCTCTTTCTCAAATGTCAACGAAAAAAATTGCTCTTTCTTCTTCACCGCAAAAATCCCAACCCTCGACGACTCATAATGCAATCAGCAGCACCAGTGATTCTCCAGAACTTATGATTATAGACTTGGAGTGATGTAAGAAATTTAATTATTTTATAAAAAGAGAAGATAATTTTTTGTTTATACCCAGCGATCGTAAGTTAACATGTTCAGTTCGCCGTTTAAGTTCAACTACAACTTTTATTAAGAAATTTTTACTGAATATTGTAAAAAGAAAATCTACCTGAAATTTAAGATTTAGAATTATTGGTAAACTGACTGTACTTTTCTTTGAAACCTTTATGGTTTAAAATGAGTCTACTATTATATTTTATAAAAATTATACTTAAATTTGTGTAGTTTTGTATTTATTGTAATGTACGTTTAAATTCGAATTTACCACCTATATATTATTTTGTTTTCTAATTTCATTTAAAAGAAATAATTTTTACATGTTTTTATAGACAAAGAACAAATAAAAAAAATTTATTAATAAAAAAAGTTGTGATATTGGAACTTGTATCGGGGACACTTGAATCGAATTTGATTTCTTTGATTAATAGTTAAATGAGGATACTTTTCTCAACGTTTGCTTAAATAGAAAATAATCATTGCCAAATTATAGTTATAAAGGTTCTAAGAATAATTTCTTTTCGTTTAGGTTATGTATTTATAATAACTTTGCAAATACATTCAATTTTTCTGTTCATGAGTAATATTTTATTTTACAAAATTTTAAACAAAATTAAAATAAGAAAACTTAAACAAAAATTGAAGCTAGTTTAAGAAAATTGTTTTACATTGTAGTATGTACAATATTCAATCAAATTGAGAGTTAAAATCAATTCGATTCGACGCATTTATTTTAATTTTTCAAGATTTGGAAGTTTTAACAATTTGTTTTAATAATTCATTAAGTCTAAGTCCGATGCTGATTTTATTGTTATATAAATTTGACTTGGAACATTGATTTATAAGGTTGATTAAATCGGGATATTGATTTAATATCCTAATCGGTATGTCGTGCAAGAAACCAGTTAAAACTTGATTTCCAGTAGTCTCGCTGGCTAAGATGTGCTGCAAATATTATTAAACTTTAATTTATCATAGAAATACAAAAATGTTGTTATCATTTTAACTGCAAATTTTTCTACTCATCTACATCATAACAGAGTAAATGGGTGGTTCTAATTCAAACAAAAAGAATTTGTTTGCATTTGCATTTTTATGTTTTTATCAAGTGAGACTTGATAATTTGAAATTTCATTCATTTCGAAAAAAAATTCATTTCGAAAATGAATAACTTACCATTTTTTATGTCAATGTAGTTTCAAGATAACCTAAATTCTTATACTTATGATGTTAATGAAGGAAGTAATTGCAGAAAAAACTTATTAAAAATTAAATGTTGTGTAAAAAAACCTTGCAAATAACGTAGTAATTGTGGTCACTGATCCTGTGTTCACATATGTCTGCTGGAGAAAATATGAAACAAGTTTTGCACTCAAAGTTTGAATCACTCCTGTGGTCTTCTTGCCAGAATTTTGGTTGATCTGGAAACATGTTGAATCGTGTTACTATATTTGATTATATTTAAGCAATTTAAGTTTTTATCATTATTGTACGTGTTTTGTATACCTTCAGTTAAAGTTTGTTTGTCGACAATAATGACATTTTCTAAGTCAATAAATTTAGCTGTGTTTTTTGAATCAACGGCAATATTGTCAAAAGAAACATCTGTGAAATAATATGCGAAAGTTTCATCTTGAAATGTAAATACATATGCTGCATTAAGTAAGCTAGAAGCAATTTCAGCTCTCTGAAACCAATCACTGTCGTAAAATGCAGAAAGAATTGGACCCGCAAATTCTTCAAGAACTAATCGACCACATGCTCCAAAATATTCAGGAACTGGCCAATCTAGCCTTGAAGGTAAAATCTGTGAAAAATAGCTAATATAATTATTTTATCCGAAACATTCTTTTTAAATGATTCACTTCTATTTTTAGACATTCAAGGCCAAGTTCATTTAATTTTCTAAAATTTAATTTAATTGTAAAATGTGATTTATGAATTAATAGTACCTGCAAGACTAGAGGTTCTGGATTAATTTTAAGTAATGTCCAAATATTTTCATTTGATAATTGGTTTTTGACCTTACGCAAAAGAAATTTTAATTTCTTTGTTGTTGGACATAATCGCAATTTGATTGCAGTATCAGTAAAATTTGTAGAAACTAACTCTTCAATTTTTGAAAAATCCAATCCTGTTTCTTCTTGATGTGAAGGACTTTGGTCATTAAAGTCTTTAAGTTCTAGAGTAGTTGCTAATTCCTTCAAAATCATTTTCTTATTATTCATTTTAACGTAGTAAACATTTTTTACCCCAAAGTAATTTGAAAAAAACGTGGAAAAGTCACTATTATCAAAAGACAGCTTTTCAGGATCAATTAAATGGCATGCTGTGAGGCCAAAACAAAACGGACATTTGTCTGTTAATTTTGCTTTATTGATATCTGTTTCTAAAGAGTTCATTAAAGTTATTAAGAAACTGATACTCAAGATTAAACAGGTTATAAAATAAAATTTTAATTTTTGAAGTTTTAAAATAAACGTTCTTATCATACTAAATGTATTTATTGTTGAAATAAAAGAAATATTAACAAGTGCATTGCATTGTTAAAGAAAACAAAAAACTAACATTTTTAAAAGTAAATGGCTAATAACTTTTGTTTTCATAAACAACGATTATTGACAACCTGTTCAATGGCAGGGTTGAGGACGTATTGATTGAATATTTATATATAAAGCTTGGTTTACAGCTTTTTGCATCTGAAGTAATTAATGCAGATCGTGATTGGTTGGTTCCAAAAGTATGTTGCACTTCCTTGTCCAAAACGAGGATGTGAATGCACCTTAATCTTGACATTGACAAAAGTGTTCTTCCCAACCCTGCTGGGAACCTCTTGGGTCCTTTTGGGTCCTTTGCAGACCTTTGTTTTTTTTATTCTGTTAACTGTTAATAGAAAGATTTATGTAAAACCACCTAATTCTTTTAGCTTCTGAAAATACTTTAGTAATAATTCTAGTATTATAATAATAAATTTGCAAAATTATAAAATGAATAGAATAGTTAATTCTGAAATACGTTTCTTTTTAGTACTCTATTGCCGTTACATGAATATTTTTACTTTATTTTTAACTGTTTTTAAAGTAACAATTAAACCAAATCATTAAAAAATTTTATGAAACGGATTTTTCATTGTTCACGCTGATTCATACAATGAACGTATAAAGCATCGAGCAGCGCGTTATTTCCCCATAGCTGCCCATCGCTAATAAACCTGATTATCGATTTTGCATTAAAACACATTTTATTTATTAAAATATGTTTCTTAAAATATTACAAATATTGTTTCTATTTGTAATAATGGGGAAAAAATATTTAATCACTATTTTCTAAATAAATATAAATAAAAAAATTAAATAATAAATAACAGCTTTTGGCGGGAATTGGTTGCATCTCTTGAAGCACAGTTTATTGAATTTAAGAGGGTTACCATCACATGAATAAACGCGGGAATATAATAAGTTGTCTATTTATTCATAATAATAAGAGACTTTCCCAAAAATTATAGACAATTTTTTTACATAATTCTTTTATATAAAAATAATTAATTAATAAAAATATTGAATAAAAAAACAGTATGTAATAAAATATTTTGTGGCTTTATTTAGTTAATTTAAGGAGTGGGGATTATGAAATGTGGAGGGAGCGCACGCGCTGCACGACGCATGCGTACATAGTAAAATTCAGTAATAAGAGAGAGACAAATACGGTTAACTGCATAGGGTAAGAGGGAGAAGAAAATATCGAATACAGGGGAATGAAAGTGAACGAAAAAAGCGCGTCGCATTGCAAGACGAAACTGCTATCACGACGCGCGCACCGGTAGCCGCCTAGCAGCCTTTGTCATACCATCTTTGAGGTAAGTCCTATTGCGTTTCCTATTAATTTCTCGCATTTATTCTCTATTTTCTGCTACTCAATTTATTAAAACCTTTTCCTTTTTCTTTCTTGCTACTAATTTTCTATTTTTTACACTAACATTTCTCGTAGTTTCACAAATATTGGAAGTTCTTTGCAAATTTCTGACGCGACGCACTCGGTTTGGTGGCAGTTTGTCCGTATTATGGCGTCTTACTTGATTAGAGCCAGCTTTTACAAAATTCTTATTATTTATTTCACGTTTATATTAAAATTGAATCAAAATTAAATCTTGTGATAATGCGGAAAAAATGCGCGTGCAAAATAATAAAATTGTTCTAGGAGCGTGTGTTGTGACGCTTGGCGTCTCTCCGGTTTAAATTGCCATCAAGTATTTACTCTTTGATTTTGAAAATGGCGGGCGCGAATTTCTTGAGAAAAATCTCGTGTTTTTTTTAGAATTTCTATGTAAATACGCAAAAATATTGGCTTTTTTTACTTGAATTTGTCTTTTCATAATTTATGAGTTGAAGTTTCTTTCATGATTCACTGCAAAATTGTTTTATTCCAAACAAACCACTTGCAAAATATATGGCTCCCTGTAGCGTCTAGTGTCCTTTTTACAGCATACAATTGATTAATGTTTTTTCCAGTTAAAGCTATTTTTGTTTTTTCATATTACGAAATTAATTAATTCAAGATCAATGTTTTTTTTTTATATTTATCATTGTTTTTTTTGATAAGCTTTGTTGTTGTGTGAAGCCGAATATGAAACTGGCGTTGCTTGGAAGATCGATAGTAACGCTTAGAAAAATGCTTGGCATGGATTGTTTTTCAAGATTTAATTTAGAAGCGAGATGATGATTTTTATGTAAAATTTTCAAATTTAATTTATAAAAATGAATCCCTTTTTTAATTTTTTGCAATTTAGGATTAAAAATAATTATTTAAATTAAAAATGGATAAACTCGAATTTTATAATTATGTAATATTTGGCCAAAAAAAATGTTCGTTCTTTTTATATTTTATACAAAATTTTAATAAAATTAATTTATATTTTTTACATTTTTTATTATATTTCTTCATCTTGCATATAAATCTATTGTTTGAATTTTTATACATCGCGGTACTTTGTTATTTAAAATAATATTTTTTATAATTTTTTTTAGCCTTGAATCTAAACTTGAATATCTCATTTGATTTCCCGAAAGTCCCTGATGGGGGAGCGCACACCAAAGTTCTTTCCCGCGAAAGTTGTAGAAACATTCTAATTGAAGCATTCAAGATTCGAGACTTTGGGCATTAATTTTAAAAAAGAACTTTTTATTTGCGGAATTAAAAAGAATGAACACAGAATTGTGTAGATTAATAAAAAAAAAATTCAATGAAAATTTATTGTTTCAGCTGGTTGAAAATAGTATATTTGAAAACACAATGTCGGACGACAATTCATCAGCAGTTGAAGATCAGAAGAAGAAGAGGGGCAGGCCTGCAAAATCTGAAAAGAGTGTAGCAAAAGAGCCAAAAAAGAGAGGACGGCCTGCAGCTGAAATCAAAAACAATGTTGCTCGTAACAAATCTGACAACGAAGATGACGCCCCTTCCGCACCTGCTAAGAGAGGTCGAGGTCGACCAAAAGGTTCCCACAAGAAGAAGGTATAAAGAATTCTTGCATTTATTAATGAGATTAAAATTATTGTCCCTTAAATCATTGGATTCAATTTAACACGATTTATGCAATAACTTTTTTTTATTTTAAAATGAAAAGAAAATAAAAAGGCTTCCCTATGAAGAAGCAAAAAGATAAAGACCTAAATGATTTGTAATCTGAATTTTTTTGTTCTTTGTAAATAAAATCTGAATGAATGTTGAATGGAAAAAAATAAGACATTTAGGGTTCATTTACATATTGTGTGATGTATTAAGGGTCATGGGGATCCAAAAAATATGATTGAGAAAGGGGTTCCTAATCTGCTTCATTTTCTACTATATGTAATATGTGATTAACCCTTAAAATGTGCTAAATTACGAGATAAAGTTTATAAACAAATTTACAAACATTTATAAACAAATTTACGAACATTTATAAACAAATCAAAATATCTATAAACAATCATTGCATTTTAAAAACAATTTTTCTTGACTTTTCCAAATTAAGTACAAGATCTCAAGTATTGTCAAAAACACATTTTTTGTACTTTTTAATAAAAAAAATATTCCATTTTTTAATTCTTTTAAATTTTAAAAGAACTCTTCTCGTTTAAGAATTGAATTGACAGATTTAAGTAGTGAAATATAGGATAATTCAAAATTATTAACACTTGAAGTATCAATATTTATTTTCTTATTTTTTTAAAAAAAATTGGAAAATCAGTCGAAATATATTAAAATTTATACACTACAGATAAAGTTTTTTTTTATATACACATCAATATAACAAAAATTACGTTTTGTATTTAGGTATTTATTATGAGTGAAAAAAGTTAACCTTTGTGATGGTTTATTATTCCCTTTATAATTGCATTAGTTGTGAAAAGCTAGATATTTAATAAAATTATTCTATTTGCAGCAAGGATCTGCGAAAGGAACAACCCCAAAAAAGTAGAGGAGAAACCAGAGAGCACTGGTGAGGAAGAAGATGAACAGGAAGAGGAGGAAGAGGAGGAAGAAAACTGAGCAAAACATCAAGAAGTTTTCTTAAGACTTACGAACTTTTTAAGTCCTTTTAAGACTTTTAGGTTTTTATATATGGTAGATAATACTTTTTGTCAATAATTTTACAGCTCATCATTTATTTTATTAATTATTTTTTTATATAATTCTTATTGTCGTAGTCATGTGGACTAAAAAATAATAATAAGTATTAAAATTATTATGAGAAACTTTTCCTCAGAATAACACGACAAATTGTATAAAAAAAGAAGCGTCGTAGGGTGTACTTCTTTAATGATTTGACAGTGTATTAGTGTTTTGCATCTATTGATGAAAAACACTAACAATCTAAGAAACAAAAAAAAAACATCAGTTTTAAATTAAATTTTTTTATCAAATTCAATTTGGTGTACTGTAACTTGTATCATCCCATTGTAATCATACTTTCTAAATTTTGTCATAAATTCACGGGCTATAGTACAACATTCTCGGTAAAAGTGCCAGGTGTACGAGTTACAGAATTAATTAACGTTGTGATGGACATATACTTCACGTATGTTACGTAAGTGTGTGAAAGATTCCTTTTTTTTTAAATAAGACATGAGCAAGTGAGTAATTGACGTCCTGTTTCTTATCAAGTAAATACTGTGAGTGAATGTCAAATTTGTATTAAAGTAAATAAATTCGCAGAATACTCTTACAAAGTCTTTTAATTGAAATTAATATATTACGAAAATAAAAATACATCTAAATGCTCAGTTTTAATAATTTACTTATTAGTTGAACATTTCAAATTTAAAGGATTTTTTAAAAATAAATTTTGAATCTACTTTCAAGCAGCTCATGATTTCTATTCAAATTTTCGTTTTTTCTTAATTTACAGTGTTTCTTTGTAATTCTTTTACTATATGAAAAAAAAACAACGAATAAAAACCATACAATGAAAAACTTTTGATAATTTTAGCACAAGTGAAAGAATTGCTGAATTTGATAATTGCTTCAAATCAAATTTATTCAACATTGTCATAAATAAAAATTATCAATCTTCTCGAGATAAAAATAAAACTAACATTTCTGTGGCTCACTTGTTCTCTTTAAAAGATAAAAAATTTAATAACAAATTTCTTTAGAAAATAGTAATTTTTTAAAAAGAATTAAAATACATTTTTTGATAGAAAAGACAGTTTTTAATTCAAAAAAGGTATTTCGTTTATAATTATAATTTTCAAGTACCCAATATGATCTCTTCCATCCCAGATAAGATCACTACAGAATTTATCGACATTCTGTGTCTCTCCACGCCAGCGGTCATTATCTTGTCCTGGGATTTCCCCAGGATTTGTGTGTAAATAAACTCAAATATTGATCTGTTCCCCAATCAAACCTTACACGCCTTGATTCACTGACGACCCTCCAATGAATTTTCAAATGCTATTTTAAATAAAAAAATAACGATTCACTTTTAATAGTTTATTTCTGACTTTCAAAATATTTAAAAAAAAAATTTAAACAATGTTTTTTATTTATTTAAATTATACGTTCGTTTTTAAAAAAGCTTTAATTTTTTAAATTGTCTCGTACTACGAAGGATGGGACCTTAGCAGCAAACAATTATAGGTTATGTTTTCTGATTAATTAACTTGATTAAAGATTCGTTTTTAATTGTTTACAATTACATGAAGTTTCTCATGATTGCTACGTGTGCATACTATCTAGAAAAATTCTTTTCGTCGGCAAATAATTAAAGAGTAAGTTTTAATCAAGTTAAAACTATCAACAAGCATAACCTATAACTTTTTCTTTCTAAGCTCCCTTTCTTCAAGACGCTATATTTTAACTTTTTCATTAAAAAAAATATTTCTATTTTCTTTAAGTAGCCTAGATTAAGTGTTTTTGCTTCCTAATAGGGAAGCATTGTTTTCAGTCCGATTATCGATTTTCCAAAAATAGTCTAAATTAACTCAATTTTACCCAAAAAGTACAAATCCGAAGTTTTAGGCCAATGTCCAGATATGTGTGTGTGTGTGTGTGTGTGTGCTCACCTTTAAGAATTGCACCCTTAGGCCTTGCTCCCTTAAGAATT
>WNHD01008733.1:0-11530 GCA_011057455.1 Ganaspis sp. Gsp50
ATTTTGTAAAATTTTACTTTAGGTAAGGACGCGTGAAAATTTGTGTCACTTGTGCATTCTGAATAAAGGTCCCGGGAAGATTCTTTTAAAAAAAGTACTTCGGTAAGAAGAATAGCATTCTAAAAACTTGTGAAATATGCTCGGGAACGTACTTTTGCGCACAGTGTGCAGAAAAGTGATTAAATTTAGGTTCATGGTAAATATTTATAAAAAATAACTTGGCGCTAATATTAAAAATCAATTAAACTTAACAAGAAAGCGTACTTTTGCGCACAGTGAACAGAAAAGTATTTAAATTTAGGTTTCTGGTAAATATTTATAAAAAATAACTTGGCGCTAATATTAAAAATCAATTAAAACTTAAAAAAGAGCATGCTTTTTTGCACAGTGTGCAATAAAATATACTTTTCGCACAGTATGCGGAAAAGCGTACTTTTTCTTACAGTGTGCAGAAAATCACACTTTCCGGCAAAGTGTGGTAAATTGCGGTAAATTTAGGTTTTTGGTAAATATTTATAAAAAATAACTTGGCGCTAATATTAAAAACCAATTAAAACTTAAAAAAGAGCATGCTTTTTTGCACAGTGTGCAATAAAATATACTTTTTCTCACAGTATGCAGAAAATCGTACTTTCTCGCACACTTTCCGGTAAAGTGTGCATGAAAATGTACTCTCTGGATACTGTGCGGCAAATAATGAACAATCGTTGACTTTGAATTGGCTCTAAAGTCATTTTAATCAATCAAACATTTGTCTCTGATGAACAAGCTAGGCGAGTGCATGGAGCGTGTTTTTCCAGTGTAATAAATTGCATTCAAGATTAGAATTCGATGATAGTTTCACACATCGAAGGGGATATGGGTGTTGCCACATCGGCATGGGTTAACTTATTACTTCCGGCGCGTCGTCAGGTAATTCCCTCTTTATCCGATGGCGCTGTGGTTTCAGTATCCTGCTAGAAATACGATGACTCGATAATATGTCGGACAAATTAGTAAAGAGGTAATTATCAAGCGCTCGTGAAAATTATTTCTGTCAGTGTGAAATGCAACTCTGTCGACACACATTTTCTACAACTGACCACACGTACATGAACATATTTGCAAATGTGATGGTATTACGGTTAATATAATTTGGGCATCGGTTGAAAGAGAACTGGAATTCTGGCTCGCCTGGAGAGGTTCAATGTGAGAATGCTGGGTTTTTAAAAAAACAATAGAATGGATGAAAAGAGACGCATGATTGGTACAGAGGCTTAACTGTACGGCTTTGTGGACAATGCGGGCTGCGGTATCACCGTTAAATTCGGAACCAATGTAAAATCGATAGCCAGCCGTAATGTCATAACGCACTTTCGTTACAGACCACACTTCATTTTTCCGATTACCTCTTTCGTCGAAAAATATAAAATAAAAAAATAGGTTTCATATTTTCCGCCTCACCTTTCAGTGAACCGAAAAAATGCCTGAAAAAATTCGCCAACCATACTGGCCACTTTTTGAGCCACGCAAGCCGATATGGAAACTGATGAAAGAGCCAAACTGATTCAGCAAACTTTTAAATTCATCATTTTAATGGTAGTACTGGGATCTGTTTTTTAAATTTTTTGTGAAACTAGATCATTCATACTTTTAAGTTTTAATTTTGCAAAATTAGAAATATTAATGTTTAATTGTTAAATCTTTTTTTGGAGACCGAAAAAATATTTGTTTGTTCACAAATTCTTTTGGAATTATCAGACTGATGGTATAAAATAGTAGGGAGGTTGTAGCGACACTTTTGTAAGTAGTAGAGAAATTGGGCAAATCGTAGTAGGTAGTAGAAGGAGCGTACGAACGCTAGCCAATAGTAGGAGGAGTGAAGAAAAGCTAGCCAGTAGTAGAAGGAGCGGACCAACGTTAGAAAGTAGGAGGGGGAACGGACGAACTTTAGTAAGGAGAAGGGGGACCGGACCAATGCTAGTAAGTAGGAGAGAGGCGGGATCAACGTTAGCAAATAGCAGAGAGGGCGGGGTCAATGCTAGCGAGTAGGAAAGCGAAGGGACCAATGCTAGCAAGTAGGAGGGAAAACAGACCAATGCTTGCGAGTAGTAGGGGAAGCGAACCAACGCTAGCCAATAGTAGGAGGAGCGAAGGAATGCTAGCCAGTAGTCGGAAGGGGAGCGGACCAATGCTAGTAAGTAGGAGAGAGGCGGTACCAACGCTAGCAAATATCAGAGAGGGCGGGTCAATGCTAGCAAGTAGGAGGGAGAGCAGACCAATGCTGGCGAGTAGTAGGGGAAGCGAACCACCGTTAGTTAATAGTAGGAGGAGCAAAGGAATGCTAGCCAGTAGTAGGGGGAACGGACCAACGCTAGCAAGTAGGAGGGGGAGCGGACCGACTCTAGCTAAAAGTAGTATGTAATGGTGAAAGGGAAAGTATTAGCATGAGGTGGGAGAACCGGAATAACTAGTGAATCCCCCTTTGAACTGACTTTCAATGTTTCTAGTAAACCAAAACAGATTAAAATTCATGTCATCTTGCTAAATCCACCTGTATCTTGTCCATTTCCAATTTTAATTCAAAAAAGATCTTAGAAATGCAATACTCTATTTCTTAACTTGAAGGAAAGACTGATGAAAATTCATCCATAATCCATATGAAGTTTGGACAAAGTTCGCGAATGTCATATAAATTCATCAAACGGCTAAATAAATTCGTTGAGGAGTGATCCACGCTTTGAGAGTATATTTTGAGTAGAAATAGAAGTGAGTTTAAATTTTCAACGTGGAGTTGAGATCGCTTCTCTTCATTATTTAAACAAGCGCAAAAACTCAAGTATCAGCTACCACGCGATTCATTCAGAGTTAACAGGGGAATTCTATCGATCTGAAATTGTAATGATGGCAATTTCTTTCTTCTTTGTCAGCTCCCACTTACTGGAAACCCCATTTATCGAACAACCTTGATAACTGCCTCGACATCCAGATGAATATAAATCTAATTGTAGTTGCAACCGACATTATTCGTTCACATGAACATTTTCCGCTTACTTGTTAAAATAACACATATGAATAATTGGGTGAGAACGTGTGTACTTTTAATTAGCGATTTTATTCTCGTTCAGTAACATTATTCTTCTTCATTTTTCGACATGTCTATTTGCTTCGTTGCTTATATTCATTCATTTTCTGGAAATTATCACTTTTATGAAATTCATTTTTTAAAAATTCAATTATAGATTGTTTTGCAGAATACAGAAAAAAACAGAAATTCGTTGTACTGAGTGATAGGGGAAACGAATCAAAGCTAGTATGGTTGAAGGAAGAACGAGAAAATCTCTGCGAGCAATAGGGGGGACGCAAAAACGCTAACGGATAGTAGGGAAGGGAGTTCCGAGGCTAGCGAGGAGTGAGGATTTACACTAGTGAGGAGTAAAATAAGCGGGCCAATGCTAGCAAGTAGTAGAGGGAGCAGGTCGACGCTAGAAAGTAGTAGGGAGAGCGGACGAACNAGTAGTAGGGGGAGCGGAAGAACGCTAGCAAGTAGTAGGGAGAGCGGGTCGACGCTAGCAAGTAGTAGAGGGAGCAGATCGACGCTAGAAAGTAGTAGGGAGAGCGGACGAACGATGGCCTGTAGTAGGGAGAGAGGGTCGACGCTATCAAGTAGTTGGGGGAGTGGTCTAAAGATAGAGTCAGTAGTAGGGGGAGCGGACTAACGCTAGAAAGTAGTAGGGGGAGCGGAAGAACGCTAGCAAGTAGTACGGAGAGCGGGTCGACGCTATCAAGTAGTTGGGGGAGTGATCCAACGCTATAGTCAGTAATAGGGGGAGCGGACGAATGCTAACAAGAAATATTTTTTCTTTCAACTTTAGTTACTTTGATACGTTTTTTCTATTTGTCCTTCATTCATTCTTTTTTGGAATTTTTCTTTCATTCATTTCACTCCTTAAATTTTCTTAATTATTTAAATAAGAAGGATTCACTTTTTGATTGATTTATAAATTAATGATTCGAACAGAAATACAAAAGATTAGATTATTAAAAAAAATATTCGAACACTTTAAAAATAAGTATAATGAAAATTAATTAGTCCCAGACACTGCTCAATTCGCGAATGATGAGAAGCCTGATTAAATTCATGTTTCAGATTTAAACACTTTTTAACGTTGAAACTTTTGAGCTTTCCTTCGATGAGCAAAAGAGTTTCCGTTACTCATTCATGGAAAAATTTGACGAACTTTTCAGAGCTTTTGCGGGGAAAGTTTTTAATTTTCTTTGATGGTGAATACCTTGAAAAAAGTCATTAGCGAACAGTAAAGTTCGTCACAGTTGGAATTAAATTTTTATTTTGAGATTCCTGATAACTTTTGTATTTCAATGGGATTTTTTTAGCTCAAGAAAAGCGACTATGTTGAAAACTTTTAATTAATACGAAATCTGTATTTTCTTAAGGTCTCTAATATCTCTGTAATTTTTTTCGCTACCATTTTTACTTTACAAGAGATGCTATAAGTTTAGATTTTCAGAAAGTTATTAACTCTTTGTGAGCAGAGAATCTTCATTTTTATAAAAGGTTTCTTCTTGTGATTATTTGGTGAAAAGTAGCGTGAAAGGATTCATTTATTAAATGATAGTTTATGTTTTAAGGAATTTCTTGAGAGAATTTTCGAATAAGAGGTAAAGAAAATTATATAGGAGATAGAAAAAAAGAAGACGCGATGTTCCCAGGGTCACTTGAGAGGTTTCAAGCTTTATCGAGAAGATACGAAAAATTGAATGTAGATTCGAGTAGTGGGGAGAGATTTCTAAGGACTGCGATTGATTAGATCCCACTTTTTCATATTTGCTAACGTTTGCTCGATCTCCCTACTACTCACTAACCGTTTTCCACATCAGTGTCTTGTAGTGGTCCACTTCCCCTCCTTACTTCCACCCACCTTCCTACTTTATAGAATGGGTCGGCTCTTCCTACCACTTTCTAGCAATGGTCCGCCCCCAAACTACTCATTAGCATTGCTCCGCCCTCCATACTACTCATTAGCATTTCTCCACCTTCCCTACTACTCATTATTATTGCTCTGCCCTCCCTACTACTCATTAGCATTTCTCCGCCTTCCCTACTACTCATTACTATTGCTCCGCCCTCCCTACTACTCATTAGCATTGCTCCGCCCTCCATACCACTCATTAACATTGCTCCGCCCTTCCTACTACTCATTAGCATTGTTCCACCCTCCCTGTTACTAGTTAACATTGCTCCACCTTCTTTATTGCTCCGCCCTCCCTACTACTCGCTCCGCCTTCTTTTTTACTTTATAGTGTTTACACACTATTCCTGCTATTTGCTAGAAACTTTCCGCTTCAAATACTATTTTCTACCAATAGCTAGTGACACTAATTCTCAAATAATAATAATAACAATAATAATAATAACTAGTTTTAAAAGTGTTAACCCTTTTTTACTTTATTTAATAAAGAAACGTTATTGATTTTGAACTCTTTTTCGTAACGTCAATACTCGTTTGCTCCATACGTCAGTTGAAATCTGTATTGCAAACAGAATTTACAGTTTAATTGAAATTTACTGTTAAATCGTAATATTGGTTCCAGTATTTGATGTAATATGAAATGCAATATTAACATGAAGAAATGTAAATATTTATTTTATAATCCTAATAACACAAAATCAGTATTAATCAAAATTAATTGCAAAAGCAGAAAAGTAAGATGTTTAAAAAAAATATGCGAAATCTAAGAGGAAAATATTCCGTATAATTTATTCCGTAAAGAAATATTCACTTTCTTTTAAGTGAACTCCTTGAATCCCAAGTGTTTATAGAAATTCTCGATTGATTTCTTCATGGTGTGAAAATCGAAATAGCTCTTTCCTAAGGAAGGTCGAATTTCGTTTTTAAATTCAAGTGGAAAAAATAAAAATAAACAAACCGCTTTGATTTGCGCATTAACCACTACTTTTTATTCCGTGTTAATCCAAGTGATTTTAAATTGCTCTTGTTGAAAAAAGAAACTTCGTTTCGTGACACAGAGAGTAAAAGTGTGGTAAGAAAATATTCAGGTCAAGTTTCAAATTAAATGTGAGAATTGAATCGTTAGAAATTGTTGCTTAGTATTCGAACATTTTTGTTCGTCGATTTTTTGTTTCTTTGTGAGTTTGTAGCGGGAGTAGTGAGTAGTAGGGGGAGCGCACTAAATTTGGCGAGTAGCAACAAGGGTGGAGCGATACTATCGAGTTGAAAGGAGGGCGGAGCAAAGCTGGCATGTAGAAAAAAGGGCGGAGCAACGTTGACAGGTAGGAAAGAGTGTGAGGCAACGCTGGCAAATAGTAAAGAGGGCGTGGCAACGCTAGCAAGTAGAAAAGAGGGCGGAGCAACGCTGTCAAGTAGAAAAAAGGGCGGGGCACCGCTGGCAAGTAGAAAAAAGGGCGGGGCACCGCTGGCAAGTAGGAAAGAAGGCGGAGCAACGCTGTCAAGTAGTAGGGGGACTGGAAAAACGTCGAAAAAAACCGGAATTTCACCACAAGAAAAATTTTAAAAAAATACAAACCTTTCCCTACCTAAAAAATATCAATTCCACAAAGTCCTCTCATTTAGAAATCAGTTTCTTTTTAAAAAATCATTTTTCACATTCCAGATGGCAGTATTATTGTCCATAAGTACTATTTTCCTGCTCTGTGGTTTTTCTCACGGGCTGAGTTACCGGAGCTTGGACACCACGAGCTGAGTCAACTGCTAAAACCACTCGTAAATACCAACAATTTTTTACCTACCTAATTTTTTCTTCTCTATCTTTTCTTTTTTTTTTTGTGAAGATAAATGAAATTGTACTGCAGCGAAAGGCTCGGTTGGACAAAGCCCCTACAATTTCAAGTGACCTAGGAAAAGTTGGTGCGACTGACACAAACCAAACTGGAGATCGAACGCTTTTATTTCCAAACGAATGCATCGTTCGAGTGCGTTTTTATTACGATTGAGTAGCATTACAATACTTCCACTTGGATTGTTAAAAAGTTTAAAATCATTGACACGATTTTAAATCCTATCAGAAAAATAAACAGCACAGATAGTATAATTAACAAGAAATCAAAGGAAACTTTTTCGTGAATGCTGAATATATTTTTTTTTATTTAAAACAAAACGTAATAGAAATTTCGTTTCGTACCGACAGAACAAGTAAATTGTTCGTGGAACTCAATCGCCAATTTGCCTCGTTCCTGACTTGTCTTTTGAAACAATCGACTGTTTCAAATGTACGAGATCAAAAAAAGCCTCTGTGCATTTTATTTTAAAAAGTATAACATTGTTATTGTAGAATTTCAATTTAAAACCAGCAAAATCTTCTGTTGAATATTTTCCAAGAGTGGAATAATATTTTATTTTATTAAAGTCCAAAGGCAAATTAGTCTTTTCATTGGAAAAATTCGACTGAAAATGTCCAATTAACAATATTTGAAAAAAAATTGGCACTGTTGAATTGTTAAAATATAGAAGTTCAAATTAAAATTTCAATATATTTTTAAAATGCAAATACACAAAGCAACAACAAAAAATCTTTGTTAACAAAAATTAAATAAAAATATTTAAATTTAAATTATTTTAGAAAAATTTTAAAAGATATTAGATTTATAATTATTGATAAAATTTATTCCTAATTGTTAAAGACGTTATTTTACTACGTTTCGACTTCCAGTTGTGAAGTTTTTAACTTTATTAATCGCTGTTGTGCAGTTTCTTGCCTTACTAACTATAGTTTTCTACCTTACCATCTATAGTTGTAGCGTCTCCTACCTTACCAACTATAAATTTGCTGTTTCCTACCTTACCAAATATTGTTGTACCGTTCCCTACTCTACCAACTCTATTCTATCGTTTCCTACTTTACCAACTATAGTTATACTGATCCCTACCTTACTGACGCTGGTTGTATCAATCCCTACCTTACCAATTCTAATTGCACCGTTTCTTACCTTACCAACTCTAGTTGCATTATTCCCTACCTGAAATTCTATTTGTGTAGATTCCAACTTTACCGACCGTCGATTATGTTGCTCTCTACTTTGCCAACAGTCGGTTATGCAGTTTCCTACTTTGCCAATCGTGATGGTGCCGTCCCCTACTTTATCAACCGTCGATTGTGCCTTTTCCTACATTCTCAACCACTAGTTGTGCAGTTCTCTAAAATATTTATAGTCAGTAAATTGAAATTACTGTTTGAGAAACCAGTCTTTATTAGAACAATTTGCAATTTTCAAATACAACAGGGGATTTAAGTTTGTTAATTTTTTTTGTTGCATTTAATACCCACGAATTTATTTTTCTCGATAATAATAACATTAAAAATAATAACATTATTTAGAAAAGAATTTTCAACCGTGAACTTTCCCCAAACTCTCTCAACTCTAAAATTAATATCAAATAACCAACTTTAATTTTTTTTCCAGCTCAAAGTAATTGAAACTACATAAAACACATCATAAAATGGAAATTGAGATTATCCCTGTATGAGGAGCCTTACTCCTCGTGATTTAAATTATCATATTAATTCCGAGTATTGCTGATACTAATCCCTTGCATTTTTCCAGTTCGATTTAAAATTCTCTTTTTACAAGATATAATTGTAATTCCGTAAGATAATCGAATGTGGATTTCTGCAGGAAGTATATTTTTCTGATGGATGAGTGAGTGAGAGAGACAGAGAGAGAGAGAGAGAGAGAGAGAGAGAGAGAGAGAAAGAGAGAGAAAGAAAAGGAGTGAGTTTATTAATGCCGCGGGGGTACTGGCGCCGGCAGCTAGCGTTTCTATTCGAGACCCGAAGCGGAAGGATTAATGCCACACTCACTTCCCGTTTACGAGATTATCCGCAATGCTCGTCTGTCTGGGATTTAATGCAGGTACGAAATACACGCACATTCATGTGCGTATGCATGTATTTGTTTAAGTGAGTGATAATAAAAACAAAAAAAATTATAGAAAGTATGCGCAAAGAAAAGCGCTAATTTCATCCACCATTTTTCAACAATAGATTCTGTGGGAAAGCTGTTTTATCCCAAGGTTTAAGAGATTTAAAATTGGTTTAAGACGACTGCGAGAGCAAAAAATAGTTTAATAATCATTCATGAGTCAGTTTTTGTCCTTATCGGAACTCGATTTCTGTTTTATCGACAATGGTAATGCAATTCCGAACTTTATCTACAGTTGAGAAGACGAAATTAAATCATACCGACAGTCGATAAGACAAAATTCGCCTTTATCGATATTTGATAAGACAAAATTCGCCTTTATCGATAGTTGATAAGACAAAATTCGAGTTTGCCAACAGTTGGTAAGACAGAATTTACCTTCATCGACAGTTGTTAAGACAAGATTCGTCTTTATCGGCTGTTGATAAAACAAAATTCACCTTTGTCGACAGTGGGCATGAGAAAATTTGCTTATTAGTATAGTTTATAAGATCAGTTCCGACATTATCGACAGTTGATAAAACTAATTCCATCCTTACTGACAGTCGATATAATTGAAATGCATCCTTACCGACATTTAATCACGGATTCCTGTTTTATTTACAATCAACTTTGTAAATTTGTAAATTATCACACAAATTATAAATTTGTCTTTTCCAGGCTTGACAGACATTTGCAATGAAAGTTCAGAGGTCGTCCACACATTACATGATACATATTTTTGGATATTGAGACCTCCTCACCACTGCGTGAAATTCTTTTCATCGAGTTCAAATCAAATTACATTAGAGCATGGTATTTTGTTTCTCCCTTCCACCCCTATAGGATAATACCTAATATTTGGATGATCGCTTGATGCTTTATCATCAGTTGATGATATGAATGTTCTACACCATCGATGGATGGTAATCTAGAAAGAAATATCACCGACAATAAAACAGGGTCCCGCATCATCGATTGACGAAAATGTAGAAACATGTATCAATTGTCGTGAAAAACTGAACTCTGCATTATCGACTGATGATAATCTAGAAATTTTTTATCGACAGTTGATAAAAAGGATTTCTGCATTACCTAGGTCTAGGAAAGCTACTGTCGGTAAGAATGTCACGCATCAGTGACCCCTGTTGGTAACACTCTCTTTCTATTGTATCATCGGTCGGTGAAAACGCCAAACAGTGTATCTGCTGTCGGTAAAATCGTCGGTCGGTAGTTTCTTCTAAAAGTAACGTACAATTATCGATCTTTTTGTTACCTTTATGAACTGAAAATTGATTTTTTGTTGAAAAACAGCTTCAAAGGTTTTTGAAAACTTTACATAAGGTTGTTATCTAATTAAAAATTACAAAAGTATGGAAATTTTAAAATGCTTTTATTATTTTTTAAAGGGAATTTGAGTATTGGAATATGCAGTTTTGGGGGACTTGAAAACATTGCGTGAGCTGTATTTGAATTGAGGAACAGAAGTAGAAATTGAAAGGTGCTAGAAGCTCAGGGGATTCTTTTCCCTGAGAATATCATGGATCTAGAAAAGAAATCCTCCAAGAATAACCACCAAGCGAAAAAGAGGATTTACTAAGCATTACATTTTACGCTCTGCACTACATTGTGCTATCTGAGCTTGCAATATTTCAGTTTATAAACCTTCATATTTTTCTTTCCAATATAATATCAGAGATTAAATAAAATTTTCAAGCTCACTGGGTCATTTTTTGCAAAATAATTATTGAATTCTTTGCTGGCAAATTTAATTCAAGTTTGTAAATTACTTTTTGATAAATCTTTTTTATTTTAGTTTGAAAATTTTTTTTTACGTAAGGAAATTTTTTTGAAATCTCTAATTTGATGCTTGTTGATTTTGTAACATTATTCTTTGCTTCACAAGATTTTTGAATTGAAGATACAAATATGATGAGTTTGAATTTTTGTTACGATTTGTTTTTACTGTTGAAATTGGAAAAAAAATCTCGTTTCGTCTGGCAAAAGAAAAAATGACAATTGTGTGGGTGTAAATTGTCACTGCTCAAGTGTCACACTAGACAATGTGTTTTTCGCCTCTGGAAGTGCTTTTTTAAGCTCACAAATGACGAGTCTGGATTGTGCATTAATGATGCAGTCGCGAACAATTTCAATGGTAAACATGGCATTCATTTCGAAAGCCCAGAATCGATCGAACATTCATAGTCCGGTCGTTCTTCTCGGTTTGATGGCAGAATGCCAGAGACGTGTTGACGTTCTTCAGGCCCGAATCCAGACGGTCGTTTCAGATTAAGAGTTCGACCTGTGCTCGCCAGAATTGCCATATTATAGGTCGTCAGGGATCGCCAATTTTCACTGCCTCCGAATATAATTCTCTTTTCTCTCTTCCTATTATTTTTTAACTATTATTATTTTTTTTTGAAAAAAATTATTTTTCTTTGAAATAAATGATGGAAATTTTTTTTTATTAAAAGAAACAGTTGAAGAAATATTTAAAATGAAACAAAAGTAAAGAAACAATATGAAAAACAAATGTAAGGTAGGAAATACTGAAGTATGTAAATAAAATACGAGTGCAGGTTGAATAGCTCA
>WNHD01008740.1:0-11792 GCA_011057455.1 Ganaspis sp. Gsp50
TAAATTACCAGCACAAATGTTTAAATTTATCCCCGAAATTTCTACATTATAAAATCGTGCATTGGGAATGCAAATAAAGAATCCACGAACCAGTCAAAGGATAAATTACAAAAGGATTACTTAAAAAATCAAAAATCAAATGAAAATATCCTGAGACCGTTGGATAATTTGCCAGTAAGATTTTGTTAGTTCTAATCAACGGTGGAACATCACATTCGTGAGTTACTTTAATTTGTTATTATCGGCATTGATTGTTGTTTATATTAGAGAACAAATTTTAGAAAGAGTTTATTTTTTAAATTATATTTTAAAAAATACGTTTCGAGAGAAATAGTGTGCGTTTATGTTTAGTTTAAATTTATATAAATAATAAATTGTGTGGACGGATGAATTTTAAATTGTTAATAATATTGGACTATAGACAAATTATAAATCAATAAATAAATTGTTAGTTTTGAATGACTATAAATAATCAAGAGTAATTATTTAATTCAATAAGTTTCCAAAATCTTCCACAAAGTATTACAATAATAATAGAAATGATATTAAATTTAACATTTATTTGAAGTATTAATCTGTAAATTTTATTTTCATTATAAATAATATTATAGGCAAAATATAAATACATAAAAAAATTTCAGTATAAAAAATTACACAAAAATGTATAAAACAAAATGAGGCTCAAAAGGGACCCTCGAAGGTAAAAGTCTTCCGATGGTTCCGAGGGTGGATAAGGGCTCTAAAATAAGGGTTAATGGGTTTTTAGTGGGTATATTTTAAAATATACTGTATATCAGCGCAATACTTTGTATGAACTGTAGGTTCAAATAAACTAATTATAATACCATATCCGTATGAATTAATTAGTTCTGTACAATTAGTTAAAAGCTTTTTTTGGGAAGGTAAGCTTTTTTATCTTTTCAATATTGGCCCGGTTTAATTGGCTGGCAAGAAAGTAATTAAAATTAGGTCGAGCTCGTCGTCTTAAGATGTTGAGCTCCTAACACGAATCTAAAGATTCAATCTTTTGCACCGTATTTCTAAAGGATGAAAGTCAAAAGAAATTAGGTACTTGTTGTAGTGGATTGTAAATTGATGCATACCGTGTAACACACAAAGATAAACTGCATAAAGTATAGTCTAGCCTTTGAAAATATCTATCAGTTGAATCTCTTACATTCCTTATAGTGTATATTTGGATCAGGAATTTCACATCTCAAAAGTTGCAATTCACTTTGAAAATTCAATTTTATTTTCTCCAAACCAGAATTTAAACTATTTGGGACGCTCATTTTTAATTGTGTAAGAATGAATTAATATGAGAATCCAGTTTGGCAATAATAATTTGATAAATAAAATTGATAACAATGAATAATTTGCATAGAATACTTTTTGCTTTCTTCAGTTTTATTTTATTATCTGTATATTCTGATTTTCATTATCGTAATATTTTCTGATAGAATTGATTCAGTAATTATATTACTGCAAGGTAGCTTTAATTTTACATAGAGTTCTTCAATTAAAATTTCAGATATAATTTTCAGTACCACGATTGGGTATTTATTGGAATAAAAGTTTTAAATAATAAATTCCGTTGCTGCATTTCTTGTAAAATTGGAAAATGCTATTGTATTGAATGTTACAAATATGCAGCTTGGTTTATTTCAATATATACCAACAATGCGCGGGTTGTTTTGCTTTTATTACATTTATTAAAATAATTCATTGTTTTATCGAGGCGTGTAAATGACTGTTGCTTTTAAAAACTCCTATTTTTCATGTTAATAACTTTTTCAGAGCCAACTTTTTTTATAAGCAAAAAATTCAGTGGAAGTAAATTCTCATTCCGTGGGTTAGAATTTTTATCAAAATTCCATGAATTGGTATTCGTAGCGAAGAGATGCTGAGAGAATTTGGGAAGGGATGTGGTATCTGCAAGATCATTCTGGCTTGAATGTAGGTTGGGTACATAACCTTAGTGCGATATATACAGGCAAACATAATTTTCATTCTTCGAAGATGCATGACATTATCCTTGCTTCATATTCACAAAATTTTCCCTGATTCTGAAAAACTTAATTTATCTTTTAATAAACATGCAATGATTCTGTCTTAACTTGGAAATTTAAAATTTTTTACCAGCTGCTACGGGAATGTTTATTTATTTGTACAAAATAATTAACAATTTCCTTTGTGAATAAATAGGTCTTATGTGAGTCGATATTGATAAAAGAAAAATCTATACAGGTTGTAATAAAAGATCATCCAGTTAATGTCGATAAAGACAATACATGTGGTAGTTGATAACTATGTGTATTCAAGAAAAATAAAAAAAAAAATAAACCGACTAAAAAGTTATAAGAAATACTTGGACACTATGGTTAAAATTAAATTTATTAAAAATACATTTAATTTTGTTAAATATACAATAGTTGTAAAAATAACTTTATAAAACAAGAAAAAATAAAATAAAATAATGATCTAACATTTCAGTGAGTTATAGGTTATAAAAATGACAGGGTTTCATCACGTTTTGATGTACCGTAATTCTCTTTATAAAAAAATTTTACTTGTTACAGTTTTTAGAAAAAACAAATCATTTTGTCTGATGAGGCACTTCGTTGACGAACGAGTCAACAAAAAAAAATTACATAACTTTGAATTAAGAGAAATAAATGGACAATAAAATAATATTATATGGGTGATTTTCCTGAAATGTACACTTTTGAGTTTAAGTTTTTGGAATTAATTTTTAATTGATTTTTATAATTAATAATTCTGTTATGTCATAGGCATAACTTACTATATTATATTTTTATTTAAAATCTATCGATGGGTATCAGTGTGGGTAAGATGTACAGAAGTGACACACAACAACAATAGACATTTGACATTTAACTTTATTGAATTACAATATTTTCTGTAGTGAAGTGACTTGTTCAAGAAACATGGAATCTGAAAAATTTATAATCTGATTTATGATTTGCACGAGAGATGGTAGGATGATAGTAGGTTTTTAATTTTAGCTAATTATCTTTGTAAGATGTAGTGAAGGTGTACAGCGAAAGGGTCAGCAGCCGTGGCTATTGTATTCGAACTGCTATTGTAGGGACGTTCTGTGGAGTAGTAAGTGTTTGAACTGCAGTGGCTGGCCCAAATATTATCAATGAGCAGAAGACCCTTCTTGGTTGTATATTTAGACACAATTTCGTATTTCTTTGAATTTGTCTCGATGTCACAAGTTTCACCAGATTTAATGTTTGAAATCAGCGAACTTCTAGAATTCGTTTTGATTCGAGGAAGCTCGGGATTCAGGTTCGGGATCGATAGTATGGTGGAGAATTGATCGGGAATTGATGAAATCAATTTTCCGATCATTTTTCTTCTAATTACTCATCGATCTCGAAGCCGTTTTGGTTGCTTCGTCGGCCACGTTACGCGTCAAGCCAGGAACCCGTAGGTAAGAAAATATAAAAATAATTATTTAAAATTAATTTTGGTTGTAACAAAGTAAAACAAAAAACGTGGTTTGTCTGTGTTTTTCTTGGATAGTGTGGCTTTTTGTAATGGGCCTCTGAGCTAGTGAGAAAGGTGATTGGGGAAAAACAATCAGTACAAAAACAAAAATTGGGACTACTCGAGGACAAATAAATCACGAGAAGCTGAATCCTGAGGAGTGACGCTTCAAATTAATTCACCAATCTTTCGAGTCTTCCACATGCATTTTCATAAGAATTGGATCCATTCTTAATTCATTGACGACTTATTAAACACTTTGTTTATTTTAAATTTAATTTCAATTTGACAATTTATATCAATTAAAGCGCACTAATCGTGACGTCACGCGTGAACATTGTTTGAATGAATTTATTTTTGATTGTGATCGTTTTATCAAAAATATTTGTTTTTATAAAATAAATCAATCTACCGACAATTCTTGTCTCATTATTAAATTAATAATATTTTACGTAAAATTAATTTTCATTTGAAAACATACGTATTACGTTAACAAAAACGGTTACAAGTCACAACGTCAAAATATATAGAATTTAAAGTTTCAGATGTTAATTAAAAGTTAAACTTTTACCATAAAAATAGATCAATGGTCACACAAATTAATTAAAGTTCTCAATATAATTTTCAACACACGAGTATAAAAATTTAATCAACGAACAAGTAAGTCTTCACGACAAGATAATTGACAATTAATAGAACAGATTTATTATAATATTGAAATATTTTCAGACTTACGTATTGAGACGAGTTCAGATTAACAAGGAGATTTAGACTTATTAACGAAGCGGTTTAATGTTGATAACGGGTAGATTTAGACTGATTTCGTCTATAAAATTTCGGGTTTTTATATTCGGAAATTTGCATTTTTATCGTAGACAAATGGTATTCTAGCATTGTGTTTCAAAATTTGATGCAACATTCTAAGAATTAAGTTATATTCCGGAAGTCTATTTGTCACGATTTTGGCCTTGGTTTTATAAAATTTTACGCATGTCAAAGAAAAGAAATTATATTTTAATCATTTAAATTAATTGAATTATAAAAGTTACTGACGTAACAATACTAAAAAATGTTCAAACAAAATAAACACCTAAGAAATAAATATTTTTAAGTTAAGGAAAGGAAATATAAAGTCAATAGAAACAATGTATATTTTAAGGATTTTATTCAAATTTTCCTACGTGACTGTTCAAAATTTATTTATCATTTTTGAGACATGTGTTTCTATTTTTTAAATTAACGTAGGTTTTTCATGAAGCTCAGACATTCACTTGTCACTTGGTGGGTTTCCGTCAGGATGTGGCATTGATCCTAGAAAAATAAAATATCAAATGTTGGTCATGATTGTATACATTGTTTTAAATAATATATGACATAGCCTGCAGGTAAAATTTCGCAGCGGTTTTATTCTCAATGTGATGAATATACCATTATAAAAATTGCTCCACAATCATAAAAAATTCTTAAAATGGCCTCTGCGCTATTGATATATTGTTAAAAATAATTTAACAAAATGATGTTTGTAAATTTACAAAATTTACAAAATAATCTACAGTTAAAAGAATAATTATATAACCAATTTCTTTGTTAAAGTACAAAACCTGTATGGGTACTTGTATTAGAAAAATTTTGTAGTCTGCATACAAATTTAATCATTATCAGTAAACTGAAATCCAGTTTATTAATTCCTTTCCATACTCGAATTTCATTGTAGAATGTATGTAAAATATTTTTTTCGAGTACTTTTAATGTTAAAAGCATAAAATATTATAATTTTCATTACAATTTTTATGTAATTTAATATATAATATTATTTACATTACTCAAAAGAATTATAAATTATTATATAGGTATATAAAAATATTTACAAATAAATAGTATTATCAAATAATGGAATATAAATATATGAAATACTAAAAATATAAGGTTTGAACAATTTGCATAATCAAAGGTTGTATTTATTTAAGTAATAAATGTCAACTTACTTGCAGAGATGAGACCAACTGCACAAACCAAATATACGATGATGGCAATAGTAGCTTTCATGGCTGATTAGAGCTTTCTTGAGCAAGTATCAAAATCTTGAAAGGAGATGTTAAACTTGAATAACTTTGAGTTAAAATCCACTTCCTTTATATACTGTTAAAAACACATTAGATTTAGTGCTAATTGTGCTTAATTCTCTCCTTAGCACTTAAAATAATTGCAGGTTGTAGATAATAGTAAACTAATCATCGAGGGCATCAGCATTACTTGATAAATAAAATTAAACATAAAATGTTTTTAATGTCCGTAGACTTTCTAAATTTTATTTTTAATGTGCAGGAATTTTACCTACACAAATGATCGCTTTGATACTTGTTGCTTCAAAGACGACAATTTTCAGAGAATATGAGAGGTAATTTAAAATATTAATTTAAACGAACTCATAATTGCAAAAATGCCATCCTACGAGTAAGCTGAACACTATATTTATTTAATAAATTTAAAATTTTAGTTATTTAATAAGTTTCAAATATTAGTTATTTTATAAATTCAATTATTTTCTCAAAGTTTTGCTAGTTATGAAATATTAATTATATATTGCAACTAAATAGGGTAGATGAATTATTAGATAAAACAGTAAAAACAATTTTTGATGTTGAAAAAATTTTTTGACAATTAAAAAAATGTATACATTTTAATATAATGAATCATTATACTAATGATTAAATCAATTACACTTCCGAATTGAAATTAATAATTTATTAATTTGTTATTAAAAGTTATTAAATTTTAATTTACAGGTGCAGTAAATCTACGGAGATAATTTAAAACAAAAAATATCTTAAATTAACGTGACTTAAAAATACCTGAATCCCTCTGAATAATTGTATAATTATGAAATATTATTAAAGACATAGATTTAATTTTTATCTATAATTACTGAGAAGTAATGGATATTATTTTCAAATATAGAATATCAATATTATGATATAAATTAATTTATTACTTAATATCAAATTAATTAATATCAAATGATAGTTTCCCAAATATTATAATATCCCAAATAATTAATTTACCCAATTTGATATACAAAATGTCAATCTCAAAAATATTTTTAACATTCGGCAACTGAACTAATTTTTTTTTCAATCAACCTTTAGCAATTTTTAACTGTCTTATAATTTTTTGATGAGTTTAAAGTCTCCGTGTTTGCTATTTTTGTTTTAACTCAATTGAATATTAATTCCCTTGGTTTTTTTAAGTTTTCTTCTAAAGAAAGATTGCTAAAATTTTCGTAGTAAGTTTAAACTTGCTCCTTTCGTATAAAAAAGTTTCAATTAATGAAACAATATTATGCCACTATTTCACTCATTCTTCTTAACATGGAATACATAAAAAGATTTCATAATAGAATTTGTAAAAGATTTGTTCACACAAATATTTAAAAAAATTATTTTTAAAACAAGTACACACTTTTATGAATCTATAGTATAAAGATTCACTTAAGTAATAATTAATATACATTATATATTATATTAATTAATCTGCTATTGCAACTGGGAATTTCGGTTTTTAATAAATTGATGGCTTCTTTTTCAGGCAAAACGTTTAGTGAAATTTTCATTTAAGGGTAAAAAATTATTGTTTTTTAACGCTTTTGCACAATCATACATATGTGCAATTTTACAGTGAAAGGGACCTTCCGCGGCAAAAGCAATTTTTACAGGACAAACGGTCAAAGAGAAGACAGAAAATTCGATACGTTTGACATGCCTGTGTTGGAAGCTTAATATAAAAAAAAGTAATCTAAAAAACAATTCCTGATTTTTAAAAATGAAATAGCAGCTCAACTTTTTCTTTCATTTATAGAAAAAGAAGTTAAAAGTATTATTCATCATATCTGTGATTCTTTATTTATTTAATCTTACTTCCCTTAACATTCTGAGGTGAATTGTCACAGTAATCAGTTCTATGGAAAGACTCCTTGAGCAGAGAAAGACTTTTGGCAGATCTTGTAGGCAAAGAATAGACAAAATCTTGGAGTAATTAATATGACTGTTAATAATTTTAAATAATATGAACATTTAATCCCATTGAGAAAATCAGAATTATAGCTACTAAGGTTAAGTGTAACCTCCTTTTTGAACTGAATTAGTTGATTATATATCATGTATGTGTGATTGGAATTAAGAGAGATAAGTTTTCACGATTATAAGGATTCTAAGAGAGAAAGAAAGAATGTCCGTAAAGTGATTGACAGAGATTCTGAAACTCTATCTTGAGTTAACCCTTTGACTTAGAATCTGAACGAAGCTCAAGTTTTCTGAATAACACTTAATATGTTTCAACTAATTCATCATAAGAACTATACTCTAGCAGTGAAATAGTAGGGCTACGGGTTTTTCTGAATAGAATTAACCCGTTATTTTATCTATCAAAACGGAATTCTTATGACCCCTTTCATATATTGAATCGAGAACCTATTTGAATCAACGCTTTGAGTTGAAAAGTCAACCCTTTTCCTAAATACAAATAATACAATATTGGATCAATCCTTACAACGAATTTGTCTGGGCATCGGAACATTCGACGTTTCAAAATCCACTTGCTGGGGACTTCGCCACAGTCATCATAACACTGGTGTCAGGTTCAATACGACCTGTTACAAGGGGTCATCTGCGGTATACCAACACTTAGAGGCCCATAAATCTCTATCTTGGGTAGACGACCTGTAGAAGGAAGTTTAAAGGAATAAAGCTGGATTTCACGCACTTACAACTAAGCAAACCAAAGTAAGTATTTCAAATATGTCCAAACTATAATATTTCCCTCTCTTTACTCTTTCCAAACTAACTAATCTTTTTGTTCCAGCGTATATAACCCTTCCTCCTGCAAAGGACTTAGATGTTCTCAAAATGACTTTTGTTCTCTAAAACTTAATGTATCTTTATGAAAATAAATACATTTAGTATCAAAATTCAGTTCGCTTTTATAGCCTGTGCGTGCCCTTAGTTCAAAGCGTTCTGCTTTGGAAATAAAACAGGTAATAAATAATAAAATCAAATAATAATAATATCAAAGAGGATTTAAATTATTGTTAAAGTTTTTATTAAAAACATCTTTAATATAGTCAATTGAAATTTATAAGAGGTTGTTGGATTCGGGGAATATTCTGGTGTGTGTGTGTGTAATGGGATATTGTATGAATTGATTTTAACTGTAAGATTTAATAGATGATTAATATTGTTTAAAAGACAAGAATATATGAATATTTTTTAAAATAAATAATAGACCAATTATTTTATAAATAAAATAAAATTTCTCATAATATTTAACGTTTTTTGTTTATTATATTTATTGCATTTTCATTAATCGGGTTTTCTTGTAAACTAATATGCATCATTTCTGATATTAAGCGTTTGTTAAGTGAATTTTCTTCATCAAGAACAAAAAAGTTTTTCCAATCAAAGTCATGGTTAATAGAATTATTGTGCTCAGCAAAAACATTTGCTTTTGAAATTTTGTGCTCATTAATACGAACATCTACCATTCTGTTTGATTGTCCAAGATATCAGGCTGAGCAACCTTTGCAACATAATTTATAAACAGAGTTTGTAATTTCATATCTTTTATTCTTATCTTTTCCTTTTTTATCAAATTATGACTTATATTACCCTTTGTACGAATCGTTAGAAGGTTGTAGTTTGTTAAGAAAAAAAAAGTTGTTTCGTAGCGATTAGGAACGTGAGGCAAGAATACTTTCGGTAATATTCTGTAACTTAGACTATCGTTTGTTTTATGTGAACAAGAATTTATAGAGTAAATGCGTTTCTTGATGTATCTATTAATAAAATCAGTAGGATAATTATTGTCCTCTGAAGAGGACAGTTGTCCTGCTGGAATGTAAAAAATTGTGACCTTTATTTTTTAATTTCTTGACTCTCAGTGATTGTTAAATTCTGGAATATATATTAAGAAACTACCGAGTTGTAAAATCATCTTTATTTATAACATAAAATTTAGCTTAAACAATGTTTTGAATACTTTATTCGATTTACTATTTAAAAATGCTTGGGGCCAATTGTATTTCTTTTTCAGTTTTTCAGCAGGTCATTTACCTTGGATGGAAATTTATGGGCCTCTGAGTGTAGGTTTACTGCAGATGGACATTAGAAGCAGGTCGTATTAATTCTGACCCAATGTTATGATCATTGTGGTTAGATGGGGTTTAAAATATACAGCAGGTGGATTGTAAACTTTAAAGTTGCAGTATCTAGTTCAAATTGTTGCTGAAGTGCCATTTTTCTCCATTGTTTCCATCAGCAACAATCTTTTAATCTATCACCGTTAATGATTTTATCCTAAACTCTTTAAAAACTGCCATCTGGTTCTCCTGGTAATCCTGAGAGTCCATGTGCTCCATTGGTATTTCCACTTTCACTGACATTTGTTGCCTGAGTTTCGTTTAAGCTTCCTCCACTAATGCTTTTTAAGTTAATTAATTTATATCCATGACGTAATCCCTCTTCCGGAGCATGTACTTCCCAAGTAGGCGAAATGATGGTTGAACTTGTTTCACCAAGTCAAAGTCTGCGCCCATCAGTACTTCCTCAAGAGCAAACAATTCGATTATCTTCACCTCGCAAGAACAATTGCAGACGTCAATATCACTTAATCTGAGAAAATTCCCGGTTACTTTCAACTTCAACCATCAGTCTACTTTCATGCAAGATGTTTCTGCACACATAGTTCTTTACCCTAAAATCATTTTCCTGAAACAAAGAAACAATTTTTAAAATCTTATGTTGCGTTACCCTGATAAGTTTGAGTATGTAATGTGCTGGTCTTCAGAAACTACCAATTGTAACGAGTCTTTTAATTTTACAAAGTAAAATCTTTTTGCAAAACTCGAGACAGAACTCTTTAAACAAAAATCCAAAACCAAAGGGTCCTCCCAAGACCTTCGTTGGTGGCAACAACCAATTTTTATGCTTTTACATAAAAAAATAAATATTCCCAACACCTGAGTACACAAAAAGAAATATATCTTTGTAGAGCAAATTTTCACCTCCATTTTTTCATCGCGATATTTTTTTTATGAACATTTCATTTTAACAGGATAAGAAACTCGTGTGGCTTTTGATGCTTCAAGTCTATTGAAATGATATTTTGCGTAAAATAGTCATAAAATCTTCCCCCTCATGTCGACCGCATTTACAAAACATGAAAACTCATTTCCAGATGCAGAAATATACGGCATTATTAGATGGTCTTCCATTCGGACCGCGAGTACATTTCATCTGCGTATAAGCTGCGAAATGCTGGTCTTTCACTCAAAAGGTTCAGACTGCTAAATAATGAAACGGACGACCACGCGGATGAGCATTAAAGTGCGGCGAGTTTCACGACATATTTCGCATTTAGGATCCACATGGGACTCAGTTGGAGCTTTCTCTACGTCCAAAGTAGAGATTTAGCTTGGCGCCCTGCATCGTGGCTCCTACGTGAAATTTGCAAACTACATCGGCAGAACGTCAGCTCGAGAATTACCCCGGGAAAACCAGGTCAGCTCCCCTAAGTCATGGGTTGCTCTTTTTTTCGGTCCTGTAGCCAAAACTTTAATAAAAAACGAATACTTTTTTTGCTCTATGAAAATAAATAGGAAATATGTTGTATACTTACTCGTAAGCGGGAAAAGAAAATTAAAATAGACTAGGCATTCAAAACCTGATTAAGACATTAATCACCAAGCAGTAGATTGCTCGTACTTTTCTATACCAATATTTAAATTATATAACTAGATTACTTTGTAACGATCTCCATCGTTTAGACGCGAAACCTAGTTGCCGTAACCTCTCAAAGTTTCTCTGCCTATTCCACGTTGTTAAAAAGAACTGTATGGGGTCTTTAATCTGGTGGGCCAGTTCTGGCAATGTCGTGACGTTTCGAGTATGCTCGGGTACTTCCGCTAACGGAACCGGCACCGAGAGACGGCACGAAGGTTAGGTCTCAGAGAGAAGCGTGTTTTCCTCGCGTGTACTACGACTATAACAATATAATTTTAAACAAATTGTAGTTGCCATTGTATGATATAATAAATTGTCTATTGCTTGTAACGGCTGTTTTTTTGAGTTATATCCCGAAAATTTGTAGAGTAGAGTCAACCTGCAACTGATCGAGCGTCTTAAAAGGTAAGTCTGTTTTGACCAATTCCTCGCGTGATTTACTCTGCATCTTGCAAACCCTTGCATCTGCTCTTATCTAATTTCTTTAACTCTACTCTTCAAGCG
>WNHD01008742.1:0-12957 GCA_011057455.1 Ganaspis sp. Gsp50
TGTTTAATTTTCGGTAGTGCTCATAAACTAACTATTAACCTTTGCGGACTTCTCAACGAAATTGTAGCTTAACGCCACGAGTGCGACGCGCACTCGCGCGATCATTACTGATCAGTGCACTTATTAATAAATTACATTACTTTTTCATTTTTTTTAATTCCTGTGTATTTATTTTTCGACCTTAACAACATTACTCAAACGGCAAAAACTCAACAAACGGCCATGGGTCAGATTTTAATGTAAAGTAAATAAGGGATGTTATGTAAATTTTGACGTAACAATGCGTTTGTTTTAATTATTATTTGAATACATAGTCAATTAAAAAATAAGATTAAAGTGAATTTATTTATCTTTTATCAAATGCATTGACAGTATGCAAAAATCAAACCACTATTAATAGTAGTAAAATTACAATGAAAATGTTTTACAGTGCGTGGTTGAAAGAGATCGCACGGCGGGGCTCAGTTAACTTCAACCCAAAAGTGCTTGCCCATCTCGGTTTTTTTTGTTTTTGTTTCTGGGATGTCTCCTGCTGAATTTAAGTCAAAAACAGAAAAAAATCGGTTAAGCACTTTTTGAGAAAATTAATTTTTTCAATCTTTTTGAGAGTTTAATCAACTTAGTTTTTCAAAAATAAATGCAAATAACAGTCTCCATTCCTTGTAAATGTTATAAATGTTTAAAATGCTTCCACGTATTTCATTAAAATTTTATTGTTCCTATAAAAGTTAAAATGGACTTACATTTCCTTTAATTAGTTTATAAAATCATATGACGAGAAAGTTTTATAAGCTGATATCTTCGAAAATAGATAAATTGAAAAAATTACATATTTTTAATAAAAGTTTATAAAAAAGGGTCATGTTTGGAAGCTCGTAACTTCTATCCTATTAAAGATAGAAAGTTGACCTTGTGACAGATTTTCTCAGAATTAAGTTAATTTTTATTTATGTTAGGAAAATATTTGCCTCAGATCAAATCAAAACTATTTATTTTACAAAAACTAAAATTTTTAAATTTTTCAAATAATCTTTTTTACAAAATTTGACTTTGGAAGGCCATATTTCTAAAAGTTTTAAAGATAAAGGATTCGATTTTTTTTATTTTCTTGCGAATTTTATACGCTTTAACTTTTCTATAGATACTTTAAAGTTTACGACAACAGGTAGAGAGTAAAATCCAAAAAACAGACAATGAGATATGTTCATGAGTATAATTCCAGTTTATGTCAATATGAAACAGTTTATGCTCACACCGATCAAAAACTGATAATGTTAATTTTCAAACGAATTTAGAAACAAATTCCGTTTCAAAATCTCAAGAACATTATTTGAATGATCATGACTATCACTGTAAAATTCAAGAGAATCGTAATTTTTTTGTTGATCATAATTACAGTGCTTTACTTGAAAATGATAATTTGAATACGACAAATGTTAACGTATTAAATAATCAAACAGAAAATAATCATACAAATCAAGTTTTAACTTTGCATCATACTCATAATGCCAGTAATAATTCGACAAACAGGAACTTGTTACACAATGAAGGAGAACATGAAGAAAGACAGCAACCTTCATCCAGCAATGCGTCGACTTTGCGTTATAGTCATAATATCACTAATGAGGGTGATGAATTCAGTGACCTTTCAGAAAAAACTTTAGACGTTCCTGAGCATTATCTTGGTCCCATGAATGTATTATGCGTTCATTGTAAAGCAAAACATTTTGCGGCAGAAGAAGTAAGTAATAAAGGGAAATCCTTTAGTGACCGTTGTAGTCATGGTAAGGTAGTTCTAGAACTAATACCTGAGCCACCAAGTATTTTGAAACAATTACATATTTGAAGGTACGCATGAGTTAAAAGACTAATTTTTTGAACACATACGTTCTTACAATAATGCATTTTCATTTGCATCGTTTAATGTCAATTTAGTGCATTTTAAAAACAGACGTCCTGGTCCATTTTGTTTTAAAATTCAAGGCCAAATTTACTACCAAATCCATACATCTTTATATCCTGCAAATGGTGATTTACCAAGTTTCGGTCAACTCTTTATAGTTGATAGGAATGAAGCAACAGATTGCCGAATGAAAATGAATTCTAATTAAACGTACCAATTATAAATGCTATTGACAATGTAATGCGAGAGAATAATGTTTTTGCGCAGTCGTCTCAAATCATGCAAGAAAGATTCGATTTAATGACAATTGAAAACGATAGTACTGAATCTGAATTGCAACTACTGTTCACATTGAAATAGGCCAAGATAGAAGATGTTTCAATTTTCAAAGAGTTAAGGAAGTTGCGGCGATTTTTTCAGCAACTGCGGATGGCGAAATTCCTAAATCACACGCTACAATACGAAACAAAAATACAAAAGAGTTACAATATGTAAGTTCAATGGACCCAAATGTGGAACCTTGGACTTATCCATTATTATATTCTTATAGAACTAAAGGTTGGTATGATGATATAGAAATGATTTGCTGTAGACGATGAGTAACTAGAAATGCTTTTATTAAACATAGATTGGCCATTCGGGAACAACCACATTACATTTTAATGGGTCGTCGTTTGTTTCAACAATGGGATGTAGATAATTATGTCAAAGTAGAAAAAGATAAAATGAATTATTTAAGAAATCAAGAACAATTAAGAGCCGAGACTTATGAAAGTTTATTGCAGCATTTACAGGAAACTGATGAAAATACAAATAGTCGAGTTGGGAAAGTTATAATTCTCCCATCCACATATACACGATCACCAAGAAATATGTTACAGAATTACCAAGATGGTATGGCTATTATACGAGCATTTGGGAAACCAGATTTATTTGTTACAATGACTTGAAATCCAAAATGGAAGGAAATCGTTCACAATCTTCTAGATGGTCAAACTACTTCAGATAGGCTAGATTTAATAGCTCGCACTTTCGAATTAAAAACAGACGAATTGATTAACGTAATAATTAATGACAAAATATTTCGTAAAGTTCAAGCGTATGTTTATGTAGTCGAATATCAAAAACATGGATTACCATATGTTCATATGCTAATTACATTAAAACCAAATTTTAGAATTACATCTCCTCAAGATGTGAATAAATTTATTTCAGCTGAAATTCCTAATCCAACCGAAAATTTAAGGTTACATGAAATTATTAACGTCAATATGGTTCATGGTCCTTGTGGAGATTGGTGCTTAGATAATAATAAAAATGTTCTAAACATTATCCACAACCATTTAACGATCAAACAAATATGGATGAAGATGGTTACCCGCATGACAAGCGTCGAAACAATAATGAAACTTACACCCGACGTGACTGTTTCAAATTCGATAATCAACGTGTTGTACCTCATAATAAAAAGCAATTAATGCTATTTAATTGCCATATCAATGTTGAAGTTGTTAACACTATTAAAGCCGTTAAATACATTTACAAAGGACATGATGCTGCAGCTGTAGTTATTCAAGAACGAGAAAATAATGAAAATCAAATAGCTGTTCTTGCACATGATGAAATACAAAATTAAATAGAATCTCGCTATGTTAGCCTACCTGAAGCATATGGTTGTATTTTAAGCAATAAATTGCAAAGTAGAAGTCACGTAGTTTATCGATTATATGTCCATTTGCGAAATCAGTAGACAGATGTGGTTAACAACATTGATGATTTAAATTTAATTAGATCTGCATTGGATCGTGCAACAGAACTAACCGAATATTTTGCATTAAATGAACGTGATCCAGAAGCTAGTAAATTCACTTATTCTGAAATTCCTTTTTATTATGTATTCAAAAAAGACAAGGATGAACCTAATGGAATTACTTGGCAAAAACGCAAAAAGCACTTTAACACTTTAGGTCGTATATATGCTGTAATCCCAGCACACACTGAATTATTCCACTTAAGGTTATTGATAATAACAGTAAAAGGAGCTACAAGTTTCGAAAACTTACGAACAGTTAATGGTGTAACTCATGATACCTTTGTTTCCACATGTTTAGCTCTCGGTTTAATTGGAAGCCGTTCATAAAATACGTAAGGTAATATTCAAAAAAGGATTACCACTCACCCCCCTGTGTAAGACTTTTTATACAGTAAAAATTAAATTTAACATGGGGCGTAAGATTTCAATGGACCACCCCCCTAACCTATAACCCTTACGTAATTTATGGAATGTCCCTTGAAGATGATAATGAAGGGAAAAATGCTATTCATAAAGCAAGAGTTTGGATGATGCCTAGACAATTACGACAGTTATTTGTAAGAATATTAATTCATTGTTAACCTGTACACCCAGAAGAATTATGGGAAGAATTCACAGATGCACTATCACAAGATTATTCACAAAAAATGCCTACAAATGCTGCACATAAAAGAACATATATTCATATTAATAAGTTACTCAATGAGGAAAATTCAAGTCTTTCTACTTTTCCATCCATGCATCAAATAATCGAAACTGACGAGGATATTAAAAATGAAATATTGCTAGAGCAACATCAGACTACTGGAACAGAACAATATCAAAAGCTTAATGAAAAACAGAAAGAAATTGACGACATTGTATTAAAAACAGTAACTAATGAACAAATGGAAGACAGTGATGAAAGGCGTTGTTTGTTTTATTGACGGTCTTGGAGGATCGGGAAAAACATTTGTTTATAACCCCTTATATCACTTATTACTGAGTCAAAGGAGAAAAGTTTGTACCATGGCATTTACTGGTACAGCAGCAACGTTAATGCCTCATGGTAAAACTGTTCATAAGACTTTTAAGTTACCAATTGCAATTTATAAAGATACATCTTAGACTATAAAAACACAATCAAAAGAAGCTGAATACTTAAGAAACATCGATGTTTTTATTTAGGATGTAGCACCATTGGCCACACGACATGCATTAGAAATGACTGACAGAAATTTAAAGGATATTATAAATAATACTAAGTCATTTGGAGGTAAAATAATGATACTTGGAGGAGATTTTCGTCAATTACTGACAGTAAAACAGAATGCTATTCGCAGTGAATTAGTAAATCTTTGTATTAACCACTAGTGTACCGGAAAACTTATATTTAGGCTTAATTGTTGGTTTTGCCAAACGCCGGCAGCATACAGGTTAAATTCTGTTTTCTGTTACCTGCTTTTTTCAATTTTCTCTTATACAGAATATGTGCGCATTGCCACACTAAAAAGATTTTTCTAAATTCTTATTAAAAGTTGGAAATGGAACAGCTAACAAAGCTGCAAATGAAGTAGAGTTGCCAAATGAATTTTTAGCTCCTCCAAATCCATGCATTGCAGAAGATGTCTATAGAGATGTTATAAGAAATAAGCAATACGAAAAAGTGACAAAAATAGCAATATTGTCAGCTCGAAATGATTTTACAAGTACAGACTCTTCCGTGATGGATGAATCGGAAATCTAACGACATTATTTAAAATTCATTTAGGGTAAAATTTGCCAAAAATGATAATTCTTTACAAATTATTTCATCTGTGTGGAGACATGGCTTACTTAAGAAAATAACATTTATGTTCCTGGGTTATCGATTCTTAGTAGGTATAGAAATCACTCTAGATGTGGTAGACTACTCATATCGATTCGTAATGATCTAATCTACGGAGAAATGTTAAACCTGATTTCGCTGGATGTGAGCGTGGAATTGGTCGGTGTGTTAATTATTAATATGTAATAATCCCCAAGTGGATATAATTGTATGTTATAAAACTCCAGCATCTACCCTTTCACAGGGTCAATGGGATGTAACTTTTAATAATGTTAAGACTAACAGTTATATTTAAAGATATTTTAAAATAATTCAAAAACCTTTTTATTACTTTCAAGAACTTCGAAATATTTAAAGATATTTCAAAATAATTCAAAGTATTTAAAAATATTAGTATATTAAGTATTTTTAAATACTTGAAACTAATTTGAAATATCTTCAAATATTTTGAAGTTTTTTACATTCTCATGAATAATAATGAGAGTGCATTGAAAATGTGCGATTTTTGACTATTGCTAATTTCATCATTTCTCGACGTTTTGAGACCTCCTAATACCGGAAAAATGGTTTTTACAAAAGTGTCTTTCTGTATGTCTGTCTGTCTGTTTATCTGTAGAAAATCATGCGTGACGCAATAACTTGAGTAAAAATTAATCAATCGACTTCAAATTTAGTATGCTTTCCGAGGGTCCCAAAATACAGGCTAAGTTCGTTGGACAGCAATTTCTGACAAAAAATGTCAAAATTAAAAAAATTTTGAATATTCAAAAAAATCATTTTTTTTCATTTTTTCAAAAAAAAAATTTTTCTAATTTTTTTCATAAACTACAATTAAAAGCAAACATTTTTTTCCGTTAGAATATTTCTCTAACACTTAAACCAAAAAAGACACACATTTATGAAAAACCACTTTATTTAAAGAATTCAGTTGTAACCCCCCTCCCCTTCGCCGCATTGTAATAGTCAGCATGCTGTAGACACATGCTCATCAGATTCGGCAAACAAGGAAAATTGCAAAAAAATTCAACTTTTATCAACAAAAATTAATATAAAGGCACATTTTGTACTCATAATGCACAAAAAAGTGAACTGAGAATGGAAAATTGAAAGTCAAAACCATGTAATTTTGCAAAAAACTAAAAGAATCTTTTAATTTTTCTCCGTGATTCCTCATAATATGTCGAAATAAGTGTAATGGAAAAAAACCGGACAGAAATTAATGCATTTTCGGCAATTTTTGACAAAATTGTTTTTTTACATTCTTATCAATAAATAATGAGTGTATTCAAAATATGCAATTTTTGACTTTTGCTAATATCATCATTCTTCAACGTTTTAAGACCCCCTGATACCGAAAAAATAGTTTTTACAAAAGTGTCTGTACGTCTGTCTGTCTGTATTAAAGCTACGATTCACGATAACTTGAGTAAAAATTATCAATTAACTTCAAATTTGGTATGGTTTTTAAAAGTCCCAAAATACAGTCTAAATTTGTCGCAAAAAAATATTACTGTCAGTCCCAGATGTATAACAACACTCATTGTATATGAAAGAAATTACATTAAATGCAGAATGAACACTAATCTGACAGTTCTGGTTAGCAAAATAACGGGCACGAATTGCGGTTAAACCAAATTTCTCTCCGGGTACTTAAGTACATGGTTTTGACCTCTAATATTGTTTTGCCGATATTACTGTAAATATTCTGTATATATGTTTAATAAAGTTTGTTTAGAATAAAAAGAAGAAAGTAGTTTGACGTATAGTGATGTCTTCCACGTTATAACCCCAGGTTCAATTCTTGGAATCATTGAAATTTTTTCCTTGTAAAAAAATTAAATAGTTATTTAACATAATTGCGTTTAGCTTCATTTCAACATCTTGCAAGGAATAGAAAAGAATAGGATAGAAATGGAATTCAGAGTTATTAAAACAAAATAATTATTTTTAATGTTGTCCTTCCTACCGGGAAATTAGATCTTTTGACTTTTTTACGAAATTCTAATCCGAAACTTTGTTTGAAATAAAATGATTTAAAATATTTTATACGATTAACATGTAATTTTTCGGACTTAAAATTTTGAAACGTATTAAAATTTGTCCTTCAAGAAAAATTGTTTTTTTTTAAGACGTACCTAATTAGTGAACATTTTAAAAAAGTGTATTATCGGGCGTGAAGCGCGAGTGACATGATGAGAATGTATATCTTAAAGTCAGAGAACTTTAAGACAAAAAGTATTGCCTATTCAGTATTCAAGCTTTTCAGTTTTTTTAAGAAAGTTTTCAACGAAAACTTGGATTTCTTGCATAGCAAAAAAAAAATATATTTTCAATTTTTTATTTCACTCAATAATTCCTGAATATTTCTCTAAACTTTATTATACATTACAATTATAAAATGCCTCCTTAAGTTCAATGACTAAACTATACAAGTTGCGAGCGTCGACTAACTTTAAATATTAAGAAATATTAAATGCCATACACGTTTGTCTGTAATAGCATACAAAGTTTTAAGACAAAGATATTTAATAATTATTTATAAATAAAGAAATTATAATATGAACGTAAGCAAATAGCAGTATCACCTGAGCGAAGCGCGACGTGGTGTTTTAAACTTAATATACACGCGAAGCGCGCCTGATGAGAATGTGCCCGCTTGCGGGCACTTTTTTAAAGTATCATAAAGTAATATAAAGGATTTTAAGTATTTTGGAGTATTTCAAAGTAATTTTAAGTAGATTTAAATATTTTTAAGCATTGTGAAGTGTTTCTAAATGTTTTGAATTATATTAAAGTGTTTTCAAAGATTTTAAAGTATTTTGAAAATTTTTAAAATATTTTCAAGTATTTTTATAATATTATGTAAATGTCTGTAAATATTTTGAAGTATACTCAAGTATTTTAAAAGGTTTTAAAATATTATAGGATTTCAAAATGTTTTAAAATGATTTAAGTTCTTCAATTGTACTTCTAAATACTTCAAAATATTTAAAGTTACTTTAAAATATTTAAAATGGTTTTAATATTTAAAATAATAACCTTAGGTAATTTAAAATCTTAGGAAATTGCTTTTGCAATAACCCTAAGAGCATTAATTAAAAAACTTTTATTTTTTCAGAAGTAATTCAGAATTCAGTTCTTACAAAATATTGAAAAATTAATTGTTTTATATATACGCGCACACACACGCACACACGCACACCTGCAAAATATAATCGAAATTCTTCTATTTTTCTTATGTAGATCATGGGAAACTCATTGAATGAAAGGAAATCAATTTTGTATTTTTAAATTAATAGCATGAGATTAAATAAATTTTTTTAAAATCTTTGAATATTATTACGGTATTCTTTTTTTTCTTCATTTTAAAATCGCTTTTGTATGGAAAGAAATCCCCTTCTGCACCTAAAATTGATCGAAAAAGTGACTGTTATCCCTGCTCCTATTATGTGAGTCAAGCGCTGCCAGGTCCCGGGTGTTTTAACTCGTACATGCTTTAGAAAGATAAAAAGTGAGGCGTGTGTTTACTGCCAATCCCCCAAGGACAACATAGAGCAATCCCTATTTTATTGCAGTAAATGGGACACGGAGAGGCAGATCTTGTTCTACGATGTTAACCGTCAAGTTACACCGAAGAACATGGTCGAGCTGATGATCCTGTCCCAGGACAACTGGCGGCTGATCGAAACCTTCATCATCTCAATTATGAGACTTAAGGATTTATATCGTGAATAGCTTTCTTTCTTTCTTTTATTTTATATTTTTTTATTTAAATATTTATTTATTTATTATTGTATTTCGTTTTGTTTTAAGTTAATTATTTAAATGCAATATTGTTTTTCCCTGTCATTTTACAATTTTAATTTTTTAAATTTATTTATTTTTTACCTTTTGACTTCATTTTTTTGTTTTTTAATTTGTTGTGCTGTTTTTTTGTCGTTAATTTTATTTTATCTATTCACACAGGACTTCCGCAGGTTTGAACGAAGCCGCTACGACAGTTCCGAGGGTGGATAAAGGCTCCGAAATAAGGGTTAATGGGTTTTAGTGGGTGGGGCCGGTAGTAGTTCGCAGGTTCATTTTTGTTTATATTTTTGTTTACCAACCCCACATACCCTCGGATTCGGACCCGGGGGATCTGTATACAAATTTTCCCAAATATTCACTAAAAAAAAAAAAATCTTGTCTTGCTTATTTCAACTATTAGTTTATCTGCTAAAATTGAATTTAAAGTAAATATCGATTCTTAGGAATTTGATCATTTTCCAATATTTTTTAACATAAATGTTATGTAATCTATTTCTAATAACAAGTATTTTAAAATTAAATCGTTGCGCACTGATTAAGATCAATGCACGTCGATCTTAGAGGAATCGTTTGTTGATTTTTCTTTCCTTTGAATACGAGAAGATGTCAGCAGACGCAACAAAAATTTTAAAAAAAGAAAAGAGATTATTTCAAAAATTTTTCTGAAAGCACAAATATTCATACTGATCCTACATATGTTTGGAAGAAATGTAAAGTGCTAAAAGATAGGTGGGTTAAAATATCCCCTACTTCCTCTTTTGGGAATTCACCAATGAAAATTATAGCGATTGATACTTTAAGTAAAATAAGCCCACCTTAGGTACAAACTGAGCCCAACTGGTTTCCACCATCTCAAGGTAATGAATTTTTTGTTGACCCATTTCATTTATTGGAATTTAATGTATCGTTAGATGTAAAGAATATCAATCAGCACCGGGAATGGAGGGTATTGATTCTGAGGTTTAAAGAAAATTGCCTATAATATTTAAATTGCTCCTTCTTAACATTTTTAATTTACTTTATCAGCATCAGGACTATCCCTTAAGTTGGATCATTTTATTAATAAATTTTATAAAAATACTCTAAGACCTATAACTTCATCTTCTTATATTGAAAAACTTTTTGAAACCTTATTTAAGAATAGTTTACAATGGTGGGTTGAGTCTCAGAATATTATCCCTAATTCTCAACATGGTTTTAGAAAAGGCAAATCGTGTCTTGATAACTTATCAAATCTTGCATTGAAGGTTGATCGAGCATTTTTGAAAAAAACATGTCCTGGTAGTTTTTCTTGATATTCAGGAAGCTTTTGGTAATGTAAATATAGATATCTTATTATGAAAGTTAGCTTCGATTGGTTGCTCTACTAGAGCAACACAATTTGTTAGTTGTTTTGCACGCGAGAAATTTATAAGCACTGCTTACACGGGCGAAGATATTATACATGTTTATAAAGGAGTCCCTGAAGGAGGTGTACTCAGCCCGTTACTATATTTGATTTATGTGTCCTATGTTGTCAATGGTATTGGCTCTAGCATTACAGTTTTACAATTTTCGGATGACATTGACGAGTATGTTAAGTTGAAGTCGATTAATGGGTGCAAGAAGCTATTGCAAAAGGCTGTTGATAAAATAGGTCAAAATTCATTCAACCTTGGTCTTGAGCTTTCCTCAAGTAAAACACAACTACTTTATTTCAAAAACCTAACAATCCCTCCTGATAACGCATCAATTAAAATTAAAGAACATACTATTAAGTCTACTGAGTCTGTTCGTTTTCTTGGAGTAATATTTGATTACAAAATGATCTTAATATCATTAGGTATTTGTGTGGTACCTGGTGGGGATCGGGCCCGGAAACTTTGTTAAGTTTATATAAAAGTTTCATACGTTCTATTTAATTCAATTCAAAATACTGCGATAAGAATATCTTTGGGGTACCGTAAAAGTACTCCAACAAATGTTCTATTCGCTGAGTCGAAATAACAAATATTTCAAGAACGTTTTAATTATCATTAAGATTGCTATATAGCTAAGATTATGTCTAACAGTAAATCAAAATTTTATAAAACTGTAAAGGAGTATTACGATTTCTGTAAAAAAAAAGTACAAAAGCGAAAGATTATACAGTAAAACCTCGTTAACACGAATTCGACGGGACCAAAGAATTTGTTCTCGTTATAACGAAATTCGTGTTATCCGTTAACAAGAATTAATTCGTGTTATCCACTAACACGATTTAGTTCGTGTTAATAAAATATTAAAGCGCTAAATAACATTAAAAAAATATTTTTTATTTGTGTCCATTTTACATTAAATTTTTTTAAAATACTGCGTAATTGTCGTTTGTCGTTTCTTTTTAAAATTTTCTAAATTAAATTCAAAGCTCATTTGATATAGTGATTCTACAAAGGCATTAGTGACATTATTGTTGTTGACATAATTTTGCAGAGTTTCCAAAGCACTTCTACGAGATTCTAAACTTGGTTTTAAATTTTCGTTGTGTTCTTCTTCTTCTACATATTCTACATCTTCTTCTTCTGTCAATACCGATGAAGCCAGCCCACAGATACAGACGTCATCGTCTATTGTAGCGTATTCTTCGTATGAAATAAATTCCTAAAATATATGGAAATAATATAATTACATACATACAAACAAACAAATATATAAATATTCGAGAAAGTTACGTAATAAAAACAACATACTGATTGAGGATTAAGGCTATTGTAATAATCCCATTCTTGGCTTTCAACAACATCAACTTGTACAGGTAATTCTGCGTCACTTCTAGTCCAAGCTTTATTGAAACATTTTAGTATTTATTAGTTTGGTGTTAATAATTTTATTCAAACTGATCGTTAATAAGAAATTAGGAGGTATATACTCCTTTTCTTATATATTAATGCTGAGCTTTCGCTTTGTACATACAAAGCCTCTTCAGAGCTTGCATAGCTGCGAACAACATCTTTCTTTGATATATTGTGATGTTTGTCCAATATACACTTTACGACACTCACACGGGACTTTATAAATTACATTTGACATTAATTCAAAAGAAGTTGGGTCCTTATTTTTGTTAAAACACTTGTATGGATCTTTGTCATATGAAAAAATCACTCTAACACCATATTGCAATGTAAAAATTTTAGAAGTTGATCAAAATTACAGAAGACGTATGTTCAAGGAAATGTTCCAAATAGTTTAGAATAATAACTCTGTAAACAAACAATCAGACACACAATCTCTAAGTGATATATATATAAAAATTTAATTTCAAATACTAAAAAAATATAGAGAGTAATAGAATGATTTGAATATGTTTATGTAATAAGATTTTAAACTTTTACCGCCAATTAAGAATACCTATTCATAATTGCTATAGATCGATAAAATAGGACTCTGTAACAGTTGACTGATGTATTTTAATATCACCATCGTTTTAAAGACCATGTGTTGGCAATATGTAGTTTATTATTAATATGAGTGGTTTTTAGGCCACTCACATATAACTATGTTAATAATTTTTAAATATTTATTTTGTTGGTATACGTTTTTAATGTCTATGTCGATGGGTGTTTTAAAAGTACTCTGGTGTTAGGTAAGACGTTAGATAGGTTATGTTTA
>WNHD01008743.1:0-13880 GCA_011057455.1 Ganaspis sp. Gsp50
GACAATTTAAAGACATTCTAAAGACATTCCCGGGAAGTCCTGGGGTTAGACATTTAACTTAGAATAGTAGTCTTTAAGACGTCTTTTTCATGACTTTTAAACATTTTTACAAATGTCCTGGGACATTTCAGGACATTCTAAAGACGTCTTTAAGACGACTTGATGCCCACTGGGCTCTTACTACAATGACGATGTCATCAGCATAACCGACAATAATAGCCCAGTCTGGGCATAATGGGCATGGCACAAAATGTATTTGACAAAGTAGGGGTACTACTCCGGCTGACGAGTAACGGTGAACGACCAAATCCTTTATTATATTAAGAAGAAGATCTCAAATTTTCTCGGTTCTTCTACTTCTACGTTACAGTTCAAAGTTTACCGTTTTCCCCACATAAGTCACATACAATATGTAAAAATTGAATCTGCAAGTTCTCTAGAGTATGATGACAGAATTTTTTTTATATTTTCATATATTTTAATACATTTAAATTAATTTTATAAAAATCTTATTTTTCATCGTCACAATATTGCAATCGTAAAGAGTTTTTCACGAGTTTTTCCAAGTTTTTCCAAAAGTTTTTCCAAAAATTAGAAAAGATATAGAAGTGAAATCTACATTTTCTGTAATGCATCATTTCGACGCCTCCCGTCGATGAAATGCTTATTCAATTGTCAATGTTATAAAATTCTAATCCAAAATTCAGTTTATTATGAAGCTAGTTCAATATTAGAATTATATGATTCCTATTGAAAATTCAGAATTATATAGTGCTAACTTAGAGTTGGGTTTCATATAATTATCTTTTTCAAAACACAAAGTAATATAATTTTAATTTAAGTCATTTATTATAGAGCATTCTATTATCTAAATGTTTGAAAGTAATTGAACTTATTATTGCAAACAATTAAAATTCTTTGTAGCTTCTGAAAATAATATAAAATTGATAGAGCTATTAGAATAATATTTTTCAGTTTTTTCGATTTGCGTGATACATACTTTTTAAAAGCCATCCGAGTATCGTTAAAATTAGTATGTTCACAATAATAAGTAAATTGGATTACTTTTCTACATTAAAACAAGAAAATATTAAATAATAAGTGATTTGAATTAAAATTATGTTACTTTAAGTCTTGAAAATGAATTATATAAAATTCAACTATAAGTTAGCCTTATAGAATTCTGAGTTTTCAATAGGAATCATATAATTCTAATATTGAACTAGCTTTATATTAAACTGAATTTTGGGTTAGAATTTTATAACTTTGGAAATTGAATAAGCATTTTATCAACGGAAGGCGTCGATTTTACTGAAATTTATTACATTTCAATACATTTTCACATATATTATTATATAATTACAAGACTATACAAATTTCTTCATTTTTCTTCATCCAATATTTTTCTACGTCACAAATATTCTCTCCCCCTCCCACGCCCCCTCACTCAACAAAGCTCAAATCAAACTCTCTCTCTCTCTCTCCCTCTCACTCTCTCTCTCTCTGTGTTTCTCATACTCTTTTCCTTAATCGCCTGCTACAAATATGCAATACAAATACGCATGCCCAGTAATCTACTACGGCAATTACTCATGCGCGGTAGCACACTGTGACTAATACACGTGCGCAGTAGTCAAATGTGACAGTTACAAATGCGTAGAAGCACACTGTGAATTATATGCTTGCGCAATAATCTACTTTGGCAGTTACACATGCACACTATGAGCACACTATGAGTAATAAACGTGCACAATAGTTCATTGTTACAGTTACAGATGCGCAGTAGCACAGAATGACTAAACTTTCTGCGCAATAGTAAACTGTGATAGTTACACATGCGTAGTAACACACTATGACTCATATGCATGGGAAGCAATATACAACGGCAGTTATACATCCGCAGTAACACACTACGTCAGTTATACGTGCCTAATAGTTAATTGTTACAGTTACAGATGCGCTGTAGCACACTATTACTTATATACGTGCGCAGTAGCCTGCTATAAGAGTTACACCTGCGCAATAGCAGTCTATGACTAAATCACGCGCACAGTAGTGAACTGTGTTAGTTACACATGCGCAGAAGCACATATGAGAACTAAACCTACTCAGCAGCACACTATGACTTATGCACGTGCGGAATAATCAACTGCGTCAGTTACACCTACGCAGCAGCATACTATGACTTATATGTATGATAAATGGTCTACTGTGGTAGATACACATCCACAATAGGAGGCCATCCATAAACCACGTAGATCTAATTTTTGAACTTTTTGACCCCTCACGCGTAGGTTATTGATACTATATTGTTTAAATGATTGTATTTCACGTCCTTTCACTTACTTCTTTTTGTATTAATGTAAAATTTTAATATATGTGTACGTGCGCGTGTAAAGGGATTTTGTATAACTTTTAGTTTAAACGACTTGGACCATTAATTTACATGAATAAAATACAAAAAGTACTTTATTTCAATGAATATTTTTTAACATACATAGTCATATAATATTATAAATTAGACTCATTGTTATTAAATGTAATAAAATATTAATAAAAATTTTAATAATAAAACTCCTTTTATAAAAAAAGTTTAATAAGTATTATGAAATATGTATTTTGGATTTGCAAAAAAGTAAGAAAAATTAATCAAATTGTATATATAATAAACAGAAATAAATATTAAAGATTGGAGGAAGCATCAGCGACCGAAAATAATATCACTAGTGCAAATTAATATTATAGAAGGATTTGATCAGTATTTGTAGATTTTGGAGTTACACTAAAACACCTATTAAGGGTAAAATCCTATTAATGCGTTTTTCTTTGCGTTTTATAACTAGGCCACGAGTTAAAAAGAGACGCAAGTATATGTTTGTCATTTGCGCACTCATGACTAAATCCGAGGATACGTGGGGTTAGTAAAAAAAAGAAGCAGGCGAAATACTATCGGCTCCGTGCCATTAAAACTCTTAAATATAACTTTTATATTATATAAATCTTGGGAAGGAATACCCTTTATTTTCCGACCTATTAAAAAATGTCCCAGAGTTAGAGTTGCAAGATGGCATGGATCAGATAACATTCGGGTAAGCATTCTTACCGAGATGAGGTACCTTTTTTGTAATCAAAAGAATTATTTACTTGAATTAATTAATATTAACAGAAAATGTACAAGGACTTTATTTCGTGGTATAATGTCTGAGAATACATATTACTGATGTTTTTTCCTCATTTACGCTAATATTAGCAACAATAAGGAAAACCAATGAAGATAAAACAAAGTGTTCACATTCTGTGAGGCGTTTCACAAGAAAGCGGCTCTAATTTCTACCATGTTGTATTTATATTAATCGATTAATAGATTTTTACATTCTCATCAAAAATGAGACTGTATTCAAATTGTGCGATTTTTTTAATTAAAAAATACAAATAAGCTTTGTCTCAAATTAACGAAAAGAATTAACAACGTAGGAGTTTGTGGCATAGTAAATTAATACAGAAAAATGAGATAACTAAGTTTGATCAAAGTAGAAGAACATTAAAATGTTTTATTTTCTTCTGTTTTATCATCTTCCTGTTATCAGAATTTACCTACCTCACTTATACATATTTGGAACGATATTCTAATTTCTTTAATACAGAGAAGCTGTTCCACTTATTTCAATGTCGGATATCAAAACGTGTCAAGAAACACAAAGCTTCTAAGGTCAATGCTACTGCGACACATGAAAGATTATATAATTATGATTTTGATTCAACCAATTTCTCTATACTTCATAAAGAAACAGATAGTAACAAGTAACCGATATCTGGGCCGGGATTCTGGTTAGTGATGATCACTAAATAATGATTCCCCATTTTACAGTAGAAAACATAAAATATTTTTAATAAACTTTATTGTAGATAAAATTTGCAATTCTTTTGTATAATAACTTTACTTAAAATGGAAACAGAAGCTTGTATGAATAGAAAGACAATTGAGAAAATCCAACATAACCACACTGTTTAGAGTTTTTGGAAATTCTTGATTGCAAATTCTCTAACTAAAATTATAAAGTATGCAAAAACGATTGAATATTATATGTAGTCAAATACTAAACACAATCACTATTTATTAATTGTATCTATATTCACGCCGAAACAACATCAATAATATTATGTTAACCGGAAGTTGAAATCATTTAAACTGAATGACAGTTATTTTAAAGGGCAGTTTGAACTGAAATTAAAATTTAGTATTAGTTAATCATTACAGAGGAATGAAATGTTATTTAACTGCGGACTAATAGTCCGAGAGCTACCGTCACAAAAAATGTACTATCTTAAAACTTTTCAAAAATACTTAATACGACAGTTTTTTACACCTTTTTAAAAAATTTTCAGGTCTGCCACTCAGCTACCGGTACAGGGGGGAGGGGGGGACGCAACAAAGATATAGTTTTCAAAAGGGTTCAATGTAGAATTTCAAAACTCACCAAATTTGGTGAGAATGTAGTTTCGGATATAAAGACGAAAAAAATTGGTCTGCCACTTGGGGGGCGGTACGCCCCCAGTCTGCCGGGGGGTGAATATGTAATTTTCAAAACGTTCAATGTAGAATTTCAAAACTCACCAAATGTGGTGAGAATGTAATTTCGGATACAAAGAGACAAAAAAAATTGGTCTGACACTTGAGGGGAGGTGCGCCCCCAGTCTGCCAGGGGGGGGGGGGGAAGATATAATTATGAAAAGGTTCAATGTAGAATTTCAAAACTTACCAAATTTGGTAAGAATGTAGTTTCGGATATAAAAAGACAACAAAAATTGGTCTGACACTTGGGGGGCGATACGCCCCCAGTCTGCCTGAAGGGTGAAGATGTAATTTTCAAAAGGTTCATTGTAGAATTTCAAAACTCATCAAATTTAGTGAGAATATAGTTTCGGATATAAAGAGACAAAAAAAATGGTCTGTCACTTGGGGTGGCGGCACCCACCCAATCTGCTAGGTGGGGGCAAAGAGACAATTTTGAAAAGGTTAAATGTATAATTCCAAAACTCACCAAATTTTGTGAGAATGAAGTATGAGATACAAAAAGACAAACAAGTGGATATCAAGTGGAAAATTATATTCATTTCATGATCATCTTGCTTCCTCATAAAAGAACATTGAACTATTTTCAAGAAGTTATAAAAAATATTGAAACCTACTATGAATTTTTTTTTTATAAATAATCAAAAATTTCTAAACTTTTTTTTTAAAAAAATTGGCGTAATTAAAAAAAATTAAAAAATTGTCATTTACTTCATCAATTCTAAGTAAAATATAGGTTTTATAGTCAATTGTCAGTTGATTTCTCTTGATGCAAGGAATTCAAATTTTTCATTACTCATTTCAAATTTAAATTAGAAAAAGAAATTTAAACAAAAAACAGGATTTTTTTTAAAAAAAATGTGCTCAAAAAATTTGAATGAGAATTTCTAAAAATCCCTGCACAAAGATTTTGATATTCACGAGTATAAAAACTGCACCAAATTTTATTAAAATCGTTCAATGCGTTCTGGAGATATCCTTGCGACAAAAATATCGTAAAAAAGGATTTTAAATATAAAAAATGATGGAGAATTGTCATTTACTCAAACAATTCGTGGTAAAATATAGACTTTATATAAGTCAATCTATTCATCTCGATGTAAGAAATACAATTTTATCAGTACTTACTTAAAATGTTAATTAGGGAAATTCTACATTGAACCTTTTGAAAACTACATCTTTGTTACGCCCTCCTGTACCGCTAGCTGAGTGGCAGACCTGAAAATTTTGGTAATTATCCAGTTAAGCGACTTTTCCGAATTTTAGAGTTTTTTCATCGGGACCAACTCTAAGTAGTGTATTTTAGCACCAGATTTAATATTCCGGTATTTTAGCACCAGATTTAATATTCCGGTGGGGGAGGCCAAAAAAGTTTGCCGGTTTTTTTTATTTTTTAAAAAAACCTCAATTTTTTAAAAAATTACAACTCAAAAGATAAAACAAAACAATCTGTGACTACTGAAATATGAATTATCTTTATTTAAATAAAAATCAGGAAGCAGAAACAGTGCGTCCAGCTTCAATTTTATTTTTCTCAAAAACTATCACTCATATGATAAAAATGTATTCTACATAAAATGTGCAGTTTTGAAAGACCTACAACTTTTGTATGAGACACTTTTTTAAATTTTGAATACCTAGTGACATAAATACAAAAAACATAAGTTTTATGTTATTTTTATAAAAAATAAAAACAACCGGTATACTTTTTCAGCCTCCCCCATCAGAATATCAGTTTTGGTGTTAAAATATACCACTTAGAGTTGGTCCCGATAAAAAACTCTAAAATTCGGAAAAGTCGCTTAACTGGATAATTACCATCGACTTGTCTAAACAAACACAATTGTTTAAACAAAGTGATTGTTACTACGTAAATAATTTTTAATCACCTAAACATGTTAATTAAGAGAAACTGATTCAAAATGTATGCAGAATGAAAGAATGAATAAAATTAATCCAAAGAAATTCGTCATTGTTGATTGTCTAAAGCAAAGTAATTACTATTACAGAAGCAAATTTGTATTTAATCAATTAATGAACACCAATGAATTATAAAAGTGTACCGACAATTAAGAATATTGAATATTAAGAATTTTCAAAAATTTGACGATTCTCTAATCCAGCCTGTCCTGGCGAATTAATTAGGTAAAATTAGTCCGCATCATAGTAACATTTAAATTGAGATTAAGAAAAAAACGTTCTTAAAAGCATAGTGCAATTCGATTGTACAATATTTCAATACATCAATATTTCTTACAATAAATTACAATGTATTCAAATATTTGACAGTGTTTCATTTTGTCAGCCCTGTCCCAGTACTGGTAGAAATTATTTTTCAACCTAACTAAATCAAGGAAGTAGTTTTAAATATATTGGGTGGCTAATAAATTAAAATTATCAACAATAGGACATAACAGTGAATTGGAAATGAATTGAATAATATGTATCATAAAATACTCACCTTTCTTAAAAAATATGATACCCATATTTCATTAATTGAAGATGCATGTTTTAAAGATGATCTATATCTGAAACGACCACATGGATATAAATTTTATATAAAAAATTTGAAAAAGAAAAATTTGTAAAAAAGCTGCAAGGGGAGTAGCTCAATTTGTCAAAAAAGAAATGGCTTGTATTGAAATTAACATAAAAAACTTTTATGCCCCGAAATAAAATTTATTGATTAGTGGCCTTCAAAAAAATTTTAATTTAGGTAATAAAATTATAGCAGCTGGGAACCGTAATGCTTCACCAGCTGGAATTTATTTAATAATAACAGAAATGGTAATAATATGAGATTTAATTGTTTGAATTAAATTAGACTAGATGTTGTTATTTCAAATGTACCGACGTTTCGAACAGCAGACTGCTACTCATCATCAGGGCAAGAGTTTATTACCAAAAAAAAATTCGTGGCGGAAACCTTCATGAAGATCGATGGAATAATATGAGATTTAATTGCTTTAATCCTTTGATTGAAATTTACAATGAGATGCTTTAAACTTTTCTCTTTTAGGATCCAGGTTTAGATTAAATTATACTAGATGTTATTTGTCCAAAAGTTTTCAGCGAGGTTTGGGCAAATGATTTATGCACCATAGGGTCTGAAAGACAGATTTTCATGAAAACTCATAGAGCCTACGAGTTTCTATTGAAAAAAATATGCAAGTGAATCTGTCAGTGTAGTGGTGAAGCGACCTTCTTTTTATGTTGAATTCTTTTATGTGTTGATCCACTGTTTTCAGAATCCAACTTTATCAACTCTAATGGCAAGTCGCAGAATATTAGCAAACTTTGATCATTTAAGGTATTCAAGTTTTAATTGATACATTAGAACAAAAACAAATTCATTTGTCAAACAAAGCCATCGAAACCATATACTACTAATTCATTTATGTTTTTGCGAAGATGTATTCATTAGCGCTAACTTTACTGTCTATGAGCTGAAAATTGTTTAATTTCTACTGCGAGACATTTATAAAACTCATATTTTCGGTCGGTTGCGAAAGAGTTTTACAAAACGAGAAACTCCACTCTATGGACAAAAGTGCAAGGTTATTGCAAAAAAGTAAAATTATTTTTAATATCCGTTGAGTGTGATTCAGGTAGTCAATAAAAGATAGTTTGTGCCTAAGGCATGAAATCATAGAAATCGATTTCAGCTACTTTTTGAGTTTCGTGGTTTGACAACGTAAAAGTTTCCTGCTCGGTCACCCTTGACTGCTTTTCCAACCTCTGTCGATGTGAGTGCTTCGGGATATTATTTTCAGGCAGTTTCCGCCGAGTCTGGCGCCATTAGTAATGGTTTTAATTTGTACAGGCTTGGTCTCGATGTAAAATCGTAGAGCAAATGTTCGATCAGACATTTTTTAAATTCCACAAAAATGCTCTCAATTTGCCAAATTTTGTCACTTTAATTTTTTTCTTATTAATGCTCAAAATTGTTAATACAATTTATTTTGTCGAATTTCGATTTTGAATTCCTTAATTTTGGAAAATTCTTTCAAATGAACTATTAGTATTTTCCTTTTATTATGTCTATTTTCCTGACGCACCAAAACAATTTCATAATTTAATTATACCGTTTCAATAATTCTACTATAATATATCTGTAAATAATAAATATCGTATAATGGAATTTTGAAAATAAATAAAAATGAAATAAGATTATAATAAGAAAAGTATAAAATGTAATAAAATAAACAAAATTGGTTGTTACTGTTGGTATAAAATACTATTTTTCGAAATTTTAAAATATATTTTCGTAAAAGATGTTATTAAAAAATTTACAATTTTGGTTCTTTTCAATATGTATTGTGACGAGGTTAATTTTACCTCGCATAAATATTTGTTTTAATATTATAATAAATAACTAAACACAAGACTCCCCCTCATGGTGTCACCTTGTTGTGGTGAGTAGGCTTGGGGCCGTCCGGGCGCTTGTCCATTGGCCGCATCTTCGAGGCGAGTTGTTCGTCTTATTCCCTGTCTCGTCAAATCTCATTGGTGAGGATGGGTTAATTGATAGGCCTGGATCCCGCTAAGTCGAGCTCTCTGGATCCTGTCCTAACATTAGCTACCTGTGAGGGGTCCGTTTACTCGGTTTCCAGAATGGGGGCTAACTATTCAAGTCAAAGTGAGGACATGGGACATGGAGTCATCCGGACATTCCTTCCCGCATGGGATCTCTTCTTGAGGCACCCATGTTGGAGGGAAGTAGTCTTGTTCTCGGGTTTACGATCGATGGATTCGTGTCTGTCTGGTCTGACCAACGACACCCCCAATCCAAGGTGATTTCTCCGTGTTGATGGATGGATGGCACTAGGGTTACCAAATTCGAAGCGGATATGAAGGGGGTCGCGCGGACGTTGCCCGACTCATGTGCTCTTCAACTAGACGCCTATAAAGTTCAGGCGTCGGTTGCTATTGTCGAAGCTTCGAAAGCGGACGCGCGGCCCTTGTATTGAACGGGGGAGCTGGGAAAACGGGTGACCTCCCAGTCGATTGAACCTTGCCTCTATATGCGGAGCTCTACAGGGATTGAATTTTTACTTTCCTAGATACTCGTGGGATTTTTATGGAATCCTTAAATGATCTAGATAAAGTAAAATTAGGCGATATCCAAATGATGAAGCTGGATCGATGAACCCGAAAAGAAAGGTTGGACCTGAAACGACGCCTCCGGAGAGAGCGGCGGCTTTTAACAAATCAAGACCAGCCAATTCTGGGGCCTCTCATGAGGCATAGAGATTGATTAGCGCGGCTCAAAAGGCAAATCCTCTGACGATGGTCGTCTCTGACCTTGGCTATCCGGATGCGTCCTATATTGGAGAGCAATTTGATCTCCTAAAGAGGGTTGCAATGCCTCTCCTCATGAAGGAGCCGGTGGACCGGCTGCCGAGATTTGACGCTTCCTTCTGCAGAAGGGTCTTTATCTTCGTTGATCCCAACCTAGAGGCCAAGGTCTGGCTTACAAAAATTGTAGCCGGGCTGAGATCTTGGGATGGCGCGTCGCCAAAAGTCAGTGGAGTAGGTGTACTCCAGAAAATGCTAAAGGCCACTGCGTGGATTCCGGGTGAACCGGAAGAAACGAAAAAGGTCCTTGAGGCGTTGGAAATGTACAACCCCTCACTGAGAACAACATCCTGGAGATTAGTAAGGGCGAAAGACTCTCAGGTTGCTGAGATGACTAGTGAGAAGAAATATTTGCTGGTTATACACATACCTGAGAGTCAAGTGGGGGATCTTGGGGCCCTTGACTTCAGGCAATTTTATCACTTTAGCAGGATGGCTTTTAAGGTCTCCAGCAGGGTGGGAAATGGACCTGATACATTCGAAATGGGCGAGCAGTAGTTCGAATAACTAGCTTACATCACAGCAAAGGCGCCTTTGCTGTTTTGAGGAAGTGTATAGCTGTGATGCACAGAGGTATCTCATTGATCCAAAAACCTTGGATCGTTCGGGGTACCATTAGGGGCCTTGGAGGAAGGGGCTTTATTTGTTACAGAGATCCCAAGGCAAGCAGACCAAGAGTGTGTTTCCTGGTTAAGGGTGTATCCGTTGTTCCTTTGTTGGACCTATGCACTGGAGACATAAAGGCAGTTATAACTGACTTTGAGGGACTGTCAAAAGCTGTCATTGTCTCAGAATACTTCCCTTACGATGGCAGGACTAATCCATCGGCAGAAGTCTGCAAACTGGTTGAGTACTGTACGGTAAGATGGCTCCCAATGGTGTTAGGGTGTGATTCTAATTCGCACCACACACTATGGGGTAACTCAGATAACAACCAAAGAGGGTTGGACTTGGTGGAATATCTAGTAAGTACAAATCTGGATATTCTTAATTAAGGGTCCTCACAGACTTTTAAGACTAGAAATAGAGAAGAGGTGATTGATATCACTCTTTGCTCTGATTCTATTTCTAGTAAGGTAAGGAAATGGAAATTAAATAATAAACCTTCTCTTTTTGATCATTTACAGAAAACCTTTGAGCTGGAATCCGTGGTTCATACCCCACCTCAATGGATTTGTAATCCTAGGAGAACAAATTGTGAAAAATACGGAGAAGAGCTAAGAAATGAGTTGTCTGGATTCCTAACAAAAATCAGGGATATTAAGACCCTAGACGAAGCGGCAAACATTCTCATGGAAGCCATTGAAAAGGCTTACAAGTTGAGTTGTACTCCAACTAAAACTCGTTCAACAAATAGTACCTACTAGGAGAACGACGGACTGAACAGTCTTAATAAAGAAACCAGGAGGTTATTCAGACGTACGAGATCTACACGCACGGAAGATAGTTGGGCTGCCTTTACTAAGGCAAGAAACGAATATAGGAATGCAATAAGAAAGGCACAGCAGAATAGCTGGACCGAATTTTGCTCCAAAATCAATAAAGGAAAGGAGGCCTCCCGACTGGATAAGCTACTTTCCAAAAGCACGGACGCAATTCTGGGTACAATGAGGCTGCCGAATGGAGAGTTCTCAGAGTCAGACTAGGTAACATTGGCGCACCTGATTCCGACACACTTTCCGAGCTTCTCTAGGCTTGGCAGTGATAGTGGCAATTCCTGGTCACTAGCTGAACTCCCTAGGTCGAGTCTGAGTCTGGGTTACATCCCGAAAGCCTAGAGAGGTACGAAGGTGGTCTTCATACCAAAAGCGGGCTGAAATGGATAAATGTGACCAAAGAATTTTCGTCCTATCAGACGAACATCTGTCAAATTAAAGACGATAGAAAGACTTGTGGATAGCACATCCGCTGCGAGACCCTGTCCAGTTACCCACTGCACAGGGATCAACGTGCCTTTAGAGCGGATCGCTCTACTGAATCAGCCTTGGCTAGAGCAGAACATTAAATTAAGAGACAGCTTGAAGCTAAAGGTTTTGCTATAGTCTTTATAGACATTGAGGAGGCCTTCAACTTTACCTCCCAGGAGGTGATAAGAAGGGCTTTGCGTGCTCATGGGATCACCGAAACAATTGTCGTCAGGACCTGTCACATGTTGGGAAACAAGAACCTTACGTCGAGCAAAGGGAACTCCACTCTTCGCAGGACTGTTAATTCTGGCTGCCCGCAGGGAGGAGTTCTATCACCTTTGTTGTGGAGTCTGGTGGTAGATGAACCGCTAAGGATTCTCACAGAGAAGGGTTTTTATGTGATTGACTACCCGGACGATATCTTAATAATCGTCTGTGGCTCTCACCTTGATGAACAACTCGGGATTATGCAGCAAGCATTAAACCTGGTGGACGAATGATGTCAACAAGTTGGCTTGTCTGTTAACCCTAATGAAACGGAGTCGGTTGTTTTTACGAGGCGCTACAAGTGGAATGTTACGCGTACACTGAGGCTCTCAAGCCAACCACTTTTTTTGACAGCGCGAGCGAAATACCTAGGAGTCATCCTAGATAGGAAGTTGGCTTGGAACGATCACTTGAAGGACAAGTGCAATAAAATCACTGCTGTCCTGTCGCAATGTAAAAGAGCAATAGAAAGCCGCTGGGGTTTAAAAGCGGTACACTATTGTGGATCTATAAGGCGATTCTGCTTCCTAGGCTAACATATGCATTTGTGGTCTGGTGCAGTAGAGTTGAAGTATTGTCGGTCAAAAACCGACTTGAAACTGTATGTAGGCAAGCTTCAGCAAAGTAAGTGCTAAGGACTTGGACAGTTGCAATTAAGACAGGGAGCGCAGTACAGGCAGTGCAAAAAGAGGAAGAGGTGCTGATCGCTAAGATCAAACTGCAAGTGGAAGGGATGCTTAAGTCCTGCGAGAAACAGACCAACGTCTCGATGGTCATAAAAGACGGTTTAAAACATGTAAGAGGCTGGGTGAAGTCGGCCCAAGCAAAGCACGCTAAGGCAGACAAATCGGCCCAGAGGTTCGACAAGGGTCTACAGGACACAGACGAAGAACATAGACTGCGGCAGAATATGCGAGAAGGCATCCAAGTACGAGAGACTCGGAAAGTCGTCTTGGAGAACCAAAAAAGAAAAAGGGAGATTTTCGCTGCAAAAGTGTCAGAGTCAGTGGCAGGAATGGCGACTATCCAATCTCGAGATGACCAGAAAGAAGAGGAGGTAGTTGAGGCACTGGAGCGGGTTCTCCTAACACCAAAAGCTAACAGGAAGTTTCGGCTGTTAGCAGCAAACAAAAGAGGAATGTAGTTGGCGGTGGTCACCGCAACGCCACGAGAAGCAGCAATTTCGGAGCGCCTTGGTCATGACAAGGTCGACTCCTTTAGTTGCTGCGTAAGAAAACGCGTTGCGGTGATCAAGTGTCACCGGTGTTTGGGATATGGGTATAAGACAGTACAATGCAACGGGGTGGACGGATCCTCCGCGTGCTAAAAATGTGGAGAATCTGGCCACACCGTTGCCAGTTGTAGAAATCAGCCTCGCTGCTTTTTGTGCAGCGAAAAAGAGGGAGCGGCCTGTGACCACGTCTTGGACTCGGGCCACTCCGGAGTCTTCCAGAAGGTTCTGGAAGTTTCAAAACACGAAAAGGCGCTTGGGCGCAGGTAAGGAAGAATAGAGAAAAGGAAGAGTCCTTGGGGTCCGTCGGAGGGTCGCGGATCTTAGTCCGGCGTGTCGTTGATCCGCCGGGAACTTAGGTACTCGGCGGATCCGCGACCGGACAGTCTGGTCTGCGTTCGTACGTGGGATCCCAAGGTTTAAGCGGGTTGTATTTCTGTAAAGTCTACACGGAGAAAAAAATCTAGGCTTTTTAGCATGAAACTGATTTAAACTATTAAAGCAGTCAACTTCGTTTACCTATTTAGGTATGAATTAATACATT